>LPNX010341944.1:154434-216065 GCA_001517045.1 Pseudotsuga menziesii
ATTCATCACATTTTTTCAGGTATTTCTTGTTTTTGGGGTAGCGGGGTCCGTCAAAAGTATGTAGTGTGGGTACTCGTTGGATGCGGAATCAAATTCCGCATCCAACGAGCTCTCCCGATCGAAATTTGAGTAAAAACACAATGAGATATGTCGAAAATACGAACAAAAAAAGTAGTTTTTTTTAATGACAAATATGTCAATTCAACCATTATGGTTGACTTATTTTATTGAAATTCTATTGGTTCTTGAATTCTAACTCACAAAAACTTATTTTGGCACATTTTCTTATAAGGCCCATTTTAGACCCCAAATTTCCTCTAATGACTGTAGAATTTCAGATCCAAATCCAGATCCGACATCTTGACCTGGTAAGATCTAAATCTTTTGTATTTCCATTTGAGGTTCTCAGTTAAGATGTCTCATCATACCAAGCTTGATGAAAAGATTGAGGGAGCTGATAACTTCTGAGCCTGGAAGTATAGGATCTCCTTGGTTCTGGAAGAAAATGAGTTGGACTACTATATCCATGAGGAGGTTCCAGTTCCAGAGGGAGATAAGGTTAATGCCTTACATAAGAAGAAGTTAGTTATGGAAAATAGGATTATTGCTGATTCAATCAAGGATCACCTCATACCATAGGTGTCCTCCCTCAAGACACCTAAATCTATGTTTGATGCCCTAACCAAACTGTTTGAAGGGAAGAACATCAACCGAAAGATGACTCTAAGGAACCAGTTGAAGAATGTAAAGATCTAGAATAAGGAGACCATCCAGTCATACTTCACAAGGGTCACCCAGATCAAAGAACAGCTGGAAGCAGTAGATGAAGAAGTGGAGAATACAGAAATTGTGATGACAACCTTGAATGGTCTCCCTAGGTCATGGGATTCTTTCATCCAAGGAATCTGTGCTAGAAAGAAATTAGTCAAGTTCAGTAGACTATGGGAAGAATGTTCTCAAGAAGAAGCTCGAATAGCATCTCGAGAAGAAAATATGGGAAGTGAAGATCAATCTCTCACAATACACTCCAAGAAAGGAAGAAGGGAAAATCATCATCACCAAGGTAAGTATTCTCATCAGAAAAATCCATCCAAACTCAGATGTTATACATGCGATGAAATAGGACACTTTGCTAGAAATTGTCCCATGAATAAGAATGGACCCAAGAAGAAGAAGAACTCCAAAAGAAGACATCAAGCTCACACTGCTGAGGATGATGATCCTCCCAGGAAAAAAGTAAAACAAGAAAGTGAAGACTCTTCAAGTGAAGAAGAATATGTTCTGATCTCCACTCTCATGGGAACTGTCACTCATGGAAGCAAAGATTGGTTTATTGACAATGGGGCTTCCAAACACATGACATGCTTCAAGGAATATTTTGAGAAAATATCCAAACATAATTCACCCCATAAGGTGAAACTTGGGGATGACTACCAATATACCATAAAAGGTATTTGTTATAGTTGATTTTACCACACATGGTGAATCACACTTTTATGGAATTCCCTGCCCCTATGCAGAATCCTTAGACCCCATGGACCATTTTTGTTTCTTTTATGTTTCCTATACCATCCCTAAAAACATGCTTAAATCGCCATACGTGACTTTTAAACCCTTTATCGCGTATATACACGGGTTTGACCTCTAAAACCGTGTACATTGGGATGTGTTCAAAAATCCAAATTATTTTGGAGTTTTCCTTGATGTGGATCTGACTCACTTGTCTCTTAGTCTTCCATATGCCTTTAGATCACTTGGATTCGACCTTTCATTACCCCATTGATGAGCTATATAAGGAACCCTTTGGATACATTGAAGGCATATGAGAAATTAAGAGCAAGAGAACTATAGTCCATTGTTGCCAGAACTTGTGCTTGAGTCTGCATCCCCTTTGTCCCTTGGAGCACTTTTGTGTTATTCCCAAGCTTACCTTTTTCTTGTGAGCTTGCTATCGAGAGATGGAGGATTGAAGTGGTGGAGGCCCAAGTGGGGGACTCGGTTACTTCGATTCGCAGACGTGCCGACAGAGGTTGTATTCATTGTAATCTCTGATTTTATATCAATAGAAATATCTTTTCCTGTCCAATAATGTGTGTTTGAATGAATATTTTATCCATGGATGATTTCAAATGCTTATATGTTATTGATTATATATGCTAGAGTAGAGCTAAGACAATTATATATAGTATGCTTGTCTTGTTTATTGAATGTTGAGGAAGCAATTCATCAATTCAAGCTGAAGTTGGAAAGCTCAATGGGGATCTACACCAACCATCCAGAATAGGGTACAAATTGAGATCCTTTAGTGTTAGTTGTTTGGTTTCTCTTGCATATAGGAAAGGATTGATTTCTGGAGTTAAGCTGTCTGTTGTGGTACCCCAATCCATAGGAAATTCTCTCCGTAACAAAATTGGTGACTCTGCTAGGGAAATTCCTGCATGGGTACCAAATACAAAAGGGAGCTAACTAGGGTACCCATGTAAGGTCAAGCTCTACCATTCACATAGTACCACTTCTAACAACACAATGAAGGTTCCATCATATCGTGGAATGGGTTCGTCCCTAAGTTTAAGATGGAATGGTCATAAGGCAATGCATAAGTGCAAGCAGATGTGATATCCTAACCTATATGCCAGTTCAGACATAATACCTGTGATAGGAACAAACGAGTCGAAACCTCGGAGAGAGTGTACAAAAAATAGACCCTACATGACAACTATATTAATCCAAAAGAACCCAAAATAGTCAATAAATAATCCAAACTATAGGATATAGGAAGAAATGATCATGACAAATAAATTCAAAGGAAACGGTGCAGTGGACGATGGGCCATAAAAAGGAATGTAAAGTGTAGACCCAACGTTCACGCATCCACTACCACCCCCATGAGGGTGACCAGCGGTGTAAAGAACGAGCAAAGGGAATAAAAATCCTCCACAAATGGAGTAGAGGATGAAATATGACCATTCCCAAATCTATGAGCACGGTAAGGGGCTGTGATGCCCCCAAGTTTGACACCACGGTCTATACTAGGACCAAGGAAGGGTGATAAGATACTAGGCATGCCGAAAATAAAAGGACCCAAACTCAAGAGAGCATAAATATACTCAAGTAACCGTGATCCCAAAGGCCAACTAGCGCACAAATAGCACACTCCTAAGAAAATCTATAGCCAAAATACAAGCAAACTAAGGGGAGGATATGTGAGCTCCCTAATGCAGCAGGTATGTCTCGCTCCCTAATGCAGCAGGTATGTCTCGCCTAGGAGAGGTTCGAAACTCCCATCCACTACAAGCGGAGGCACGTAACCAATTATAGTGGCCCTCAACTGATTTCTTTCCATCGTGGCAACAACAGATAGTTGCCATCGATGATTACCCCTATGTGGGGATATATTTCCGGGAAGACCCCGACATGCCATTACCACCAAGATCGGCATACGATGACATTGGTAACGAATCCCAACCCTCTTTTTAATATTTTTTGAGTTATTTAATTTTTTGTGTTTTTTTTATATATGGAATCAAAAAGACATGTTTTTGCGTGACAACACATAGTGACATCCTATCATGTGTATGCAGATGTAGGACCACGGTGGCCTGAAGGCTTCCCTAATCATAGACGGAGGGGAAGAGGAGATGAAATTACGAGTGTGGATGCGGAGCAGACGCTCCAAAGCATTCATACCAACTTCATGAGGTTAACGCACAAGGTACCCATGGCGCAGGTTGAGGACCTACCTGAGGCCATGCAGCGTTAGGTGGTGGGTGTGCCACGAGCATGGGTGTGGTTATTCAAATGGCTGGCTAGAGCCGTGGTGACATTCCATGATCAGAACCCCCCTCCTCCTCCCCAGGCTTAGATACCTGGGAGTGATACATTTTGTACTACCGAGAGAAATTTTGTTACGGAGGGAAATTCCTATGCTTGTGAACTTGGAATTGGTTACGGAGGGAAATTCTGTTACGGAGGGAAATTCTGTTACATATAAGCATTTGAAATCATCCATGGATAAAATATTCATTCAAACACACATTATTGGACAGGAAAAGATATTTCTATTGATATAAAATCATATATTACAATGAATACAACCTCTGTCGGCATGTCTGCAAATCGGAGAAACCGAGTCCCCCACTTGGGCCTCCACCACTTCAATCCTCCATCTCTCAATAGCAAGCTCACAAGCAAAAGGTAAACAACTAACACTACGAATCGAGATCCTTTAGTGTTAGTTGTTTTGTTTCTCTTGCATATAGGAAAGGATTGATTTCTGGAGTTAAGTTGTCTGTTGTGGTACCCCAAGCCAAAGGAATTTCTCTCCATAACACATTGTACCACCGTGGGATAGATTCCATTTTACGTCGTTGTTTAACTCATGAGGACGCTGAGCTTGTGCTGAATGATTGCCACGGAGGGGCGTGTGGTGGTCATTTATCTGTGCTTTCTACAGCCCAAAAAATATTGAGAGCGGGTTATTTCTGGTCGTCGATCTTTAAATATTGTATTAATGTAGTCAAGAAGTGCCACCCTTTCCAGGTGTTCACACGTAATATGCGCTCGCGTCCTGCCCTGTTACATCCCATTATCACCGCCGATTTCTTCACTAAGTAGGGGCTTGATTTCATGGATTGCAACCCAGCCTCAGCTGGGGGGAATCATCATATTATCGTGGTTGTTGACTACTTTATGAAATGGGCTGAGGCTATGCCTACAGTTAAATATGACGATGAGACAGCCGCACACTTCGTATTCAACCAGATTATTACTCAGTTCGGTATTCTGAAAGAGCTTGTCACTGGCCATGGTAGGCACTTTCGGAATCACATGATGCAAGAGTTGGCCTCAAAGTTAGGGTATAAACAGGAGCATTCTTCTGCTTATTACCCTCAAGCGAATGGACAAGTTGAAGCAGTGAACAAATCACTCAAGTCTATTCTCCAACAAACCGTCGCACAAAGCAACACCAATTGGCATATTATGTTATATCCTGCTTTGTGGGCTTATAGGACCACGGTTAATACTACCACCGGTTTTTCTCCATATCAACTTGTACATGGAGTGGAGTCTGTATTACCGGTTGAGCGCGAAATCCCTTCTTTGAAGCTATCCATAGAGCTCTTACCAGACACTTCTCCATTGGAGGAACGTTTGGTCCATTTAGAGCAGCTTGATGAGCAGCGTCGAGATGCTTTAGTGGCTTTAGAAGTGAATAAGCATCGCATTAAGGTCCAATATGATAAATATATCCATCCAAGGAGGTTTAGTGAAGGAGATTTTGTCCTTTTGTGGGATCAAGCTAAAGAACCCTTGGGAGCAGGCAAATTCAACCCCATGTGGCATGGTCCTTACGTGGTTAAACATGTGTTAGAGAAGGGCGCTTATGAGATAGTAGATTATGAGGGGACATCCTTGGCGGAGCCTAGAAATGGGCTCTATCTTAAAAAGTACTATGCATGATTTTCAGCCAGGGATAGCTATTGTATATTATTGTACAGCATTTTGCATAGTTAGGTCTTTCTTATGGTGATCGGGTTTGTTGATTAGCTTTCGTTTCTTATGGAAGATGTCAATGGAGTCTTCCATCTATATAGGATTCATAGATGGTGCAAGCCATCACACTCAACACTTAGAATCTGCTGCTCGGGTGATTTATACTCCTACGGGTCAGGTATTGTCTTCAGGAGGCGTATGTTTACGGCCCTTTTCAAACAATGTTACTGAATATAGTGTCGTTATCGAGCTTCTATGAGATGCCATTTCACATGGTGTTCTCTCTCTTGAGGTACGTCTTGATTTGGAGTTAGTAGTGTCACAACTTAATGGCTTGTATCATGTTAGAGATTCAACATTATTACGGAGATTCTTATGTGCGAGATTGTTAGAACGGCAATTTGAAAACATAACATACATACATGTTCCAAGAATTAATAATCAAGTTGCTGACTCATATGCTAACTATGTGTTAGATTGGCATTTGTTTCATAGACAGTAAGCTCATAACAAACATAAATTTTTACACATGTAAATAAATAAACCGATCATCATAAAAGTTTTTCATTAAAACATCCAAAATGTGATAATACATATTGTCATAATACAAAAATGGGGCTCTTGAGCCACCAAAATATAAATGCACGATAGTACAAAATGTATCACTCCCAGGTATCTAAGCCTGGGGAAGAGGAGGGGTGTTCTGATCGTGGAATGTCACCACAGCTCTAGCCAGCCGTCTGAATAACCACACCCATGCTCGTGGCACACCCACCACCTGACATTGCATGGCCTTAGGTAGGTCCTCGACCTGCACCATGGGTACCCTGTGTGCCAGCCTCATGAAGTTGGTATGAATGCTTTGGAGCATCCGCTCTGCATCCACACCCATAATGTCATCTCCTCTTCCCCTTCGTCTATGATGAGGGAAGCCTTCAGGCCGCCGTGGTTCTACATATGCATACACATGATAGGATGTCACTATGTGTTGTCACGCAAAAACATGTCTTTTTGATTCCATATATCAAAAAACACAAAAAAATTAAATAACTCAAAAAATATTAAAAAGAGGATTGGGATTCATTACCAATGTCACCGTATGCCGATCTTGGTGGTAATGGCATGTCGGGGTCTCCCCGAAAATCTATTCCCGCATAGGGGTAATCATCGATGGCAACTATCTGTCGTCGCTACCATGGAAAGAAATTAGCTAGATAGGGGTTGGACACCCTACCTCCACCTAGTCTGTGCATCACATTTTCCCAATGCCGTTGGGCCAGATCTCGAACCCCGTGAAGAGGAACATCAACTCTAGGGCTCAATTCCATAACACGCTCAAAGAAAAACATGCTCAGTATGCTACTGAAACTGAAGTTTTGTACTCTGCCCATCTTGCACTCACTGAGTTGGTGTTTCATGTTGCTCAGTAGTGCAATTCTCCAATCATACACAGTGGGTCTAATGCACTCCACTGCATAGAACATCAGAGGCCGTGAGGCCTGGTGGAGTGAAGCTAGCCCTGCTATCCTTCCTAGTGTCAGTAGTGTGGCCTTTACGCCTAGCACCTGTATGGAGTTAGTTGGGATCTGACTCCTGACCTTCTCCATGTCCGGATAACAATACACTACTATGTACTCATTGATGGTGAGGCCACCTCCAGAACACTACAAGTAGGGGTATGTAACCCATTGTCTTGTTGTACAATGTGATATCCTTTGCAGCTTGATTCCCTATTTTTACCAGGAGGGGACTTTCCCTTGAGTGTCACTATCCTACAGAATTGGCAACTCTGTTGGGGACGTTCCTTGTTTTTCTTTGGGGTTTGGGGGCACAATGTGCTTGATATTCTTAACTTGCTCTTTGTTTCTCCTTGTTTTTGTGTTGCATTTTATAGTATGTTCATCCATTGACACTCACCTTTATTGGTTTGACCCTTGGCCTGCTTTTTACCACTGTCTTCTCTGTATATGTAGGCTTTTGGCCAAAAGTCGTGTATACAGACAGGTTTTTGGCCAAAATCCTCGTATACATGTAGCTTTTTGGCCAAAACTTGTGTATAAACGCAGTTGTTCTTTAAACAGTCGTGTACATCCTCCCTTTTGGTGAGTTTGATGTTGTGGGAAGTTGTTAGGTGGGTTGTGAGTGTGCTTGGGTCTTCCTTGGGTCTGATGTTGTCTGTTGGATGCTTCTTTTGTGACCAGAGACCGATTTTTCATTGATTTTTCTTTGAAAGTAGTTTTAGTCATTTATCCTTTTTGTTTTTCCATTAGTGCATTACTCGTTTTTGTCTCAGTGTCTTGCTGGGCTTGTGTTTTATACTTGCTGCAAAGACTGAGAGTTTTAGATGACTTTTATTGCATTTTTCTTTATTTTATATTGAAAAATACAAGGTAGTTGCATTTTTTGCATGTGGATTTGAGGAGGTGATTGCATTGGATTGCTTGGATGAGAGTTTTATTTAGGCTTTCATATAGGAAGGATTGCATTGGCATTCGGATAGGAATATATATTTATGCATCTCATGTAGTGGCATACCCTATTTTTCTTTTGACAAAGATTGCACTTAGCATTGTTTGTTATGGTGTGCATATTTACTTCACTTCTGAGTCATAACTTCATTGGTTGCACGATCATTTCCCTTTGAGTAATTATAGCCAATTAAAATCAACTCATAATTTAAAATGAACTACACATTTTTCTTTTATTGGGTACATCAACAAGATTAGGTCTTAGAGTCTTGGAATAGTTCATTGTGAGTCAATTCTCCAAGACCACTAAGCAACAACATGTATGTGTCTGTCCAGGTGAAAGTGTGAAATTTCTTGGTATAACTAGTGTTTCTTAGGATCCTCCTCTCAAAAGGGAGTTAAGCACGAGGCAGTGTGAGCGGTTATTGATTGGGATAACCCCTAGTCATAACTAAGTAGCACCGGAGATATTTCCAGTATTGTATACATATCTGGGGGCTCTTTCGAGAGTTTCGGGCTTTGCTACCCTACCCATACGGTCAATCCCGCCTGTGACTGTCCGCCTGAGCATTGATTATATTGAGGTGATCTTAGGTTCCTTACCTAGGTTATCGAGGGGGTACTTGCAGAGGTTATTCTATCAATGTCCTGGCAAGCTAGAGGTCAGACAACATAGTCGCTTTATGTGTTGAAGCTGAGGGCCACTATAATTGGTTACGTACCTTCGCTTGTAGTGTATGGGAGTTTCGAGCCTCTCCTAGGCGAGAAATACCTACTGAATTCAGGAGCTCACATATCCTCCCCTCAGTTTGCTTGTATTTTGGCTATATATTTTCTTAGGAGTGCATTGTTTGTGCGTTAGTTGGCCTTTGGGATCATCGTTACTTGAGTATATTTATGCTCTCTTGAGTTTGGGTCCTTTTATTTTCAGCATGCCTAGTATCTTATCACCCTTACTTGGTCCTATTACGGACCGTGGTGTCCGACTTGGGGGCATCACAACGCCTTACCGTGCTCATAGATTTGGGAATGGTCATATTCCATCCTCTACTCCATTTGTGGAGGATTTTTATTCCCTTCGCTCGGTCTTTACACCGGTGGTCACCCTCATGGGGGTGGTAGTGGATGCGTGAACGTTGGGTCTACACTTTACATTCCTTTTTATGGCCCATTGTCCACTGCACTGTTTCCTTTGAATTTATTTGTCATGATCATTCCTCCCTATATCCTATAGTATGGATTCTTTATTGACTATTTTGGGTTGTTTTGGATTAATAGGGTTGTCATGTAGGGTCCAGGTTTTGTACACTCTCTCCGAGGTTTCGACCAGTTCGTTCCTATCACAGGTATTATGTCTGAACTGGCATATAGGTTAGGATATCACATCCGCTTGCACTTATGCATTTCCTTATGACCATTCCATCTTAACCTTAGGGACAAACCCATTCCATGGTATCATGGAACCCTCATGTTGTTGTTAGAAGTGGTACTATGTGAATGGTAGAGCTTGACCTTACATAGGTACCCTAGTTAGATCCCTTTTGCATTTGGTACCCATGCTTTGAGTCCTCTCTTAAGTCTGGGAGTCCCTTTTACTCCTGCCATGTCCTTGAGCAAGAGCTTCATACTCCTCTTGAACTTTATGCTGGCCATTTTCCCTCGAGAATCCCTTATGTCAATTTGTAATTGCATTATCATGAGCTTTTCCTACCTCATTGAGCCTTATACCGGATTCCCTGACTTTGAGTATCATCCATATAGCCCGAGCTTGTCTCATGTCTAGACACTCAAAGCCATTTTATATATATCCTTTGCAGCTTGATTCCCTATTTTTAATGGGAGGGGACTTTCCCCTAAGTGTCACTATCCTACATGTGTCCTTGCATTAAGCATAGGTATGTTCCACTGCTTGGAACTAGTTTGTTTTCCCATTTGACACTCGTCTCCTCCTATTCTGTAACTTTAAAGTGATTTTATTCTTTTTCAAGATTTTCAAATATTTGAAAAAGTCCAAAAACAATTTAAAAACCAAAAAGACGGATAAGGAAAGATGTTATCTTTGGCAGCAATTGAGTCGTGTCACCCTCGAACAGAGCACTGTATATCACATCCATTGGTTGGGTTAATAGTTTGACTTTAGGAGCTGTACTCATTTATCTGAGTTTATCTCCACCGATTGGTTAAGCTTCCAGTCCCTATGGAGCCTCTGTCGATGCCTCCTGTGTCGCAGAGATGTCCCATTTTTGCATATCGAGTCTATGCTACCTACATTCAGTCACCATTTGTTGTTATGCTCTTGTTCGAAGGAATTTGAAACCTGACTTAGCCATTCCTCAGTTATCTTAACTTTGCATGTCGGCCATTACTGGTACAGTTACTGGTTCATGCACTTTATGATCGATTCCTTCCCCATTATATAGCTTTGCTGATTACCTTGTGTTGGATAATGGGGGATGCCTTAATGCCCTCCTTCCAGTGGATTTCATCCCATCGACTTCAGATCATTTATTATGGGATAGGAATCTAGAGTCATCTTTAAGTGCCTTGAGACTTGCAGTCATCAGTGGCAGTTTCTCTCGCCATCGACAGTTCTTTGGGAATACATCAATGTTCCCTGATCGATGGATTCTCTCAAGTGTTCGACCTCAACACATTTATTCACACTGGTTAGTCTGCACTCTAGTACCTTGATTCCCATTTTCATTATTGGTGGGTGATCTCACATCTGTTAACGATATACATCAATGACCGGTAATCAGATGAAGGACTACTATGTTCGACCTCGACACCTCTATTCACATAGTAGGACATGTACTCGTAGCGATTTGTGTAGAAGACCTTCTAGATTGTTGGCATCTCATATATGCTACCTCCTTGATCGTGCCAGTGTTCATGAGATTTCAGCTCTCGTGACTTGATCCCAGTAGATGTCAGATATTTCCAGCCATTATGGAGATCTTGATCGATTGTATATCTTCAGTCATCATGGAGATCATGATCCTTTGTATATCTTCATCATGGAGATTCTGATCTATGTATATTGTACGTGGCGATGACCACATATGTCATATTGTATCATGCCTATTCATGGCCATTATACTCTTATGTATCCGGGACTGCTATATGTATTCGCAATTATATGCAGAGTTGTATCATTGTATAGTCCTGATTGGGTGGCTAGTTCTTCCACTAGGTTCTTCATCACTTCATTTCTGGGATGGACTTATAATGTATTTCGGCCATTGTATAACCCCTTTGACCTCACACATTAGGGGGCATCTGTTATAGCTGATTTTACCACACATGGTGAATCACACTTTTATGGCCTTTCCTATCCCTATGCAGACTCCTTAGACCCATGGACCATTTTTGTTTCTTTGATGTTTCCTATACCATCCCTAAAAACATGCTTAAATTGCCATACACGATTTTTAAACCCTTTATTGCGTATATACGCAGGTTTGACCTATAAACCTGCGTACATCGAGATGTGTGCAAAAATCCAAATTCTTTTGGAGTTTTCCTTGATGTGGATCCGACTCACTTGTCTCCTGGCCTTCCATATGCCTTGAGATCGCTCGGATTCGGCCTTTCATTACCCCATTGATGAGCTATATAAGGAACCCTTTGGATACATTGAAGGCATATGAGAAATTAAGAGCAAGAGAACTATAGTCCATTGTTGCTGGAACTTGTGCTTGAGTCTGCATCCCCTTTGTCCCTTGGAACACTTTTGTGTTCTTCCCAAGCTTACATTTTTCTTGTGAGCTTGCTATCAAGAGATGGGGGCCCAAGTGGGGGACTCAGTTTCTCCGATTCGCAGACGTGCCAACAGAGGTTGTATTCATTGTAATCTCTGATTTTATATCAATAGAAATATATTTTCCTATCCAAAATGAATATTTTATCCATGGATGATTTCAAATGCTTATATGTTATTGATTATATATGTTGGAGTAGAGCTAACACAATTATATATAGTATGCTTGTCTTGTTTATTGAATGTTGAGGAAGCAATTCATCAATTCAAGATGAAGTTGGAAAGCTCAACGGCGATCTACACCACCCGTCCGGAATAAGGTACGAATTGAGATCCTTTAGTGTTAGTTGTTTGGTTTCTCTTGCATATAGGAAAGGATTGATTTCTGGAGTTAAGTTGTTTGTTGTGGTACCCAAAGCCATAGGAATTTCTCTCCATAACAGTATTGGTGAATCCTCCTACAAGCTAGACTCTGGAAAGTCTATGAAAATGAAGGATGTCTTGTTTGTAAAAGGACTAAAGAAGAATCTTCTCTCCATATCCGCACTGGATGCAAAAGGAATGAGGGTTGCATTTGTAGATGGTCAAGTCCTCATGTGGCCAAGAGGAAATACTATTGATGATGCAGTAGTAATTGGAGAACAAGAAGGAGGATTTTACAAATTGAAGGGCCATCCAGAACAAGCTTTGGTCCATGACACAGTAGAGCCAAATGAACTCTAGAACAAAAGGCTTGCACATGTGCACTACAGATTACTACCACTTGTAAGCAAATTTGTTGAAGGTCTTCCAGAAATTCTAGCAAAACATGATGGAGTCTGCAAAGGATGTGCGAAAGGAAAGAATACAAAGAAGACATTTCCAAGTAGGGAGAGCAAGGAAAAAGGAATCTTGGAAATCATCCACTCTGATGTTTGGGGACCAATGTCATCAAGTTCACTAAGCAGGTATGTATACTATGTTTCTTTCATTGATGAATTTTCTAGGAAGACATGGATATACTTCATGAAGAACAAAGATGAAGTTGTCAGCAAGTTCAAGGAATTCAAAGCCTTAATCGAGAACCACATAGAAAATAAGATCAAGACCTTTCGATCAGATAATGGTGGAGATATCACATCAAATGAATTCAAAGACTTATGCAAAGAATTAGGCATTAAGAGGGAGTTATCCACTCCATATAATCCACAACAGAATGGGGTTGCAGAAAGGAAGAATAGAACTATCATGAAAGCTGCAAGAGAAATGCTTCATGATCAAGATCTTCCCATGCATCTATGGGCAGAGGCTTCCAAAACAACAGTGTATGTATAGAACCGTACTTCACATAGAGTACTCGAGAACAAGACACCTGAAGAAGTCTTTTCCAGCAAGAAACCAGAAGACAGCCATCTTAGAATATTTGGCTGTCCAGTGTACATACACATTCCGAAAGAAAAGGGGAAAAAGTTAGATCCTTCAGGAAAGAAGGGTATATTTATGGGATACTCTGAAAGCTCAAAGGCTTACAGAATATACTTCCCAAGATTCAAGAATATCGACATCAGTAGGGATGTAACACTTGATGAAGACTCGGCTTACAACAAATCCAGAAAGAGACCCGCTAAAGATCCTGAAGAAGAAGAAGCACCCAGAATTCATGATACAACCATGAATGAAGAAACTCAAGAAGAAGATCAATAATTTGAAGAACCTCAAGAACCTGTAGATCCACCTCAAGTGAAGAATCCTCACAAGAGGAAACCTGCTTGGGTACGAGAAGCTATCCAAGGTGCGGAAAGATATGAGGCTGCAGAAGAGAATCATAGAGAAAAAAAGAGAACCAGATCCTGCTCCAGGTATGTAGCTTTACTATGTGACTTTATCAATAAAGAACCTTCCAATTATGAAGAAGCAGCAAAATGGAAAGAATGGAAGGATGCTATGATCGAAGAGTATCAATCGATCATGAAGAATGATGTTTGGGATGTTGTCCCAAGACCAAAAGGGAAATCGTTTATAAATTCCAAATGGATCTACAAGATCAAGCATGCTGCAAATGGTAGCATAGAGAAATATAAAGCAAGATTCGTGGCTTGTGGTTTCTCACAGAAAGAAGGAATCGATTATGAAGAAAACTTTGCACCTGTATCCAGATACACTTCCATCAGATCAATGCTTTCTCTGGCTACAGTAATGAAATGGAAGATACACCAAATGGATGTCAAGACTTCTCTCTTGAATGGTGTAGTGGAAGAGGAAGTGTATGTAGAGCAGCCACTCGGTTTTGAGACACATGACATGGAGTCTCATGTGTGTAGATTGAAGAAATCCCTATACGGTTTGAAACAGGAAACCAGGACATGGTACGGTAGAATTGACAGCTTTCTATCTAGTTTGGGCTTTACCAAAAGGAAAGCAGATTCCAACCTTTACTACAAGGTTGAAGATGGCAACCTAGTGATGCTCCTACTGTATGTAGATGATATGTTTGTAACAGGTATGGATGGGTTCATTACTGATACGAAGAGAAAGCTTGCTACTGAGTTCGAAATGAAGGACTTGGGTATGATGCACTATTTTCTAGGCATGGAGGTGTGGCAGAATGTGGATGGAATATCCCTCAGACAAGGGAAGTAGGCAGTAGATATCTTGAATAGGTTAGGGATGATGGACTGCAAGGCCATGACCATACCTATGGCATCGAAATTGAAGCTATTGAGTGATGCTTCATCAGAAGCGGTTGATGCTACGATGTATCGTTAGATGATTGGGTCCTTGATGTACCTGATGAACACAAGAGTAGACATTTGCTTTGCTGTGAACACCTTGAGCCAGTTTTTGATAGATCCAAGACATGTTCACTTGATTGCTGCAAAGCATATTTTGAGGTACCTAAGGGGTACAATTGATTATGGGCTCAAGAATGAGGCGAATCAGAATATTAACTTGGAGTGTTATGTTGATTTAGATTGGGCAGGTAGTGTCATCGATAGGAAGAGCACTTCGGGATGTTGCTTCAGTATGGGATCGGGTGTGATCTCTTGATTTAGCAGGAAGCAATCCTGTGTGGCATTGAGTACAGCTGAAGCAGAGTATGTCATAGCTTGTTCAGCTAGTTGTGAGGTAGTATGGCTGAGGAAGCTACTGTCTGATTTATTTGATCTCCAGATGGATGCTACTTGTATACATTGTGACAACCAGAGTTGTGTGAAGTTGTCGAAGAACCCAGTGTTCCATGACAAGTCGAAGGATATCAAGATCAAGTATCACTATAACAGGGATATGGTGCAGAGGGGAGCAGTGAAGCTCCAGTATGTTGCGACGGACGAACATATAGCTGATGTGTTGACAAATACATTGGCTAGGGTGAAGTTTGAGTACTTCAGGGAGAAGCTTGGTGTTCTCTAGATCGAGGTTCCCTACAAAGGGAAGTGATGAGTCTGTGAGCCATTCTGACATGGTGAGAGGATTGGTTCCTTCCATGGTCAGATGTAAGGGCTGAGCCATTCTATCATGGTGAGAGGATTGGTTCCTTCCATGGTCAGATGTAAGGGCTGAGCCATTCTATCATGGTGAGAGGATTGGTTCCTTCCATGTCAGATATGAGTGCTAAGCCATTTTGATGTGACTGTAGGATTGGTTCCTACATGATCATATATAAGTGCTGAATGCCATTCTCTAAATGGAGGAACCTGGTTAGTTACCAAGAATCCTCAGCCTAGGGTTGAGAGCCCTTCTGACATGTATGCTGGATTGGTTCCTCGCATGGGCAGATGTAAGTGCAGAGCCCTTTTGACATGTAGGTTGGACTGGTTCCTCACATGGTAGAATGTAAATGTGGAGGCCTTTCGACATGTAGGTTGGATTGGTTCCTCGCATGGTCGAATGTAAGTGCAGAGCCTTTTTTACATGTATGTTGGATTGGTTCCTCGCATGGTCAAATGTGAGTGCTGGGCCTTTCTAACAGGGTTGTGGGATGTGTTCCCACATGGTCAGATGTGAGTGTTGGGCATTCCTTTCTGATATGATTATAGGATTGGTTCCTACATGATCAGATATAAGTGCTGGGTAGGCCATTCTGACTTGGGGTCAGATATAAGTGCTGGAAGAAGACCAACATGGAGGCTAGGCCTACAACCAACATGAAAAAGGGTTGGCTCTGTAGAACTTCCTGTGACGAGAAGAATCATGAGATAGCACCCGTGATGATCTAGTGATGATGATCCAACAGTGATTATCCAGATCGAGTGATTATCCAAGTCCAGTGATGGTGTTCCAATGATGATGATCTATATCCAGTGATGATGATCCAGATCCAGATGAAGATGACTTGAAGATGAAGATGACTTGAAGATAGAGATGACTTGAAGGTGAATATGATGAGCACTCGATGATGATCCAGATGATACACAGAAGAATACTTGTACTGATAAATTGTGTCAAGAGAATACCTTCCTTGTTAAGAGGGAGTGTTGATGTAATTGTAACTTCAGAATGTATTCACTTGTATTTCTTATGTATTGTACCTTGATGTTTATTCCAAAATGTGTCTGTAATGTAAGTGAGTCATGTCATGCCCCTATGTTCCGATCGAGAGTTTTTATAATGCAATCAAGTCATGTCAAGTCAATGTGGGTAACCCTCCTATTGTTCAAGGGTTAAAGTCCCCGCAATTCTAGGGCACTAGGGTTGTTAGACTCACCTAGTGAAGTCGACCCTAGTAGGGTTTAGTAAAGTTGGGAATTAGTATAAATAGAGAGCTAACATCTCTATTTATCACACACTCACTCACACTCAGTTGTAGCGCATAGATGAGGGAGAAGAAGACACTGGGGCTAGGAAGAAAGAAGGTTACTGCTGTCGGGATATCATCTTACTGTTTTGGGTTTTACTTTTGGTGTTGATTCTATCTCTGAGGAAGTTGTGGGGTTTTCTCCATTTATGGTTTCCCAGAGGAAAAACATTGTGTTCATTGTCTCTTGTGTTTGATTGTTGTGCTTGTTATTCTCTTAGTTAAAGATCCTAATATAATGCTAGCTTAATGTTAAAATTCTAACACAAATTATATAGGTAAAAATCCATGCAGAACAATAAGTTTATGATGAAATGCATTAGATAAAATATTGGGGAAATCATGTTTAATATTCCATAGTTGAGTATAGATGGAATCGTGGTGAAAATTGTGAATTTTAATTGGTTTTGGGTGAAATTATGAATCAGTACCAAAACAAAAATTGCACATTCTATTAATGAAAGACAGTTCCATTTTAAATGGTCCATATTATATTTGATCAAATCAAGGGCGCATATCCTTTCAGGATAATGAAACTGCTTGAAATTTATTTTAATAAGGATGAACCTGTAAGAAAACCACCCAGGACACGTGTTGTCATCAAAATCACACAGTATCTCAAAATTTGCTTGTCCAAACCAATTCTCTACTGATCCTTAAACCTCCAAACCTCCTATTAAGTGCAAAGTTTTAAATGACATCCAGGATATTCAATAAACCTTGGAGGGAGCATATGGTTCAATGATGTGACATGATGGGATGGAAAGAAGTGACATGTCCTTGTCAGAGTTGTACGTTGATCAGCATGGGAGCAGATATTGGGGTGGAAGATCAATGATCCTTAACATTCAGGCTCATGAAGGTTCTTGAACTTTATTTTAATGAGCATGATCTGGAAAGGAAACCATCAAGAACATGTTGCATCATTGTAGGATATGAGGCTCGAAAAACCGACTTTCCTAAACCACTCCTCCTACGAGCTTGAAACCATTTACCAACAGGAGGGTTACATGGACACATCACAAGGTGAGACACAGGATGGTATAACTCATCAACAAACACATGTTGTGATACATCAACATCCTGCCATGTTGGCACCATGCCACACCAGCAAAAAATTAAAATGTTAAAGAAGTTTGGAGCTGAAATATTGTTTTGGCCATAACAAAAGCAGATAAATTCACAAATTAATGAAACTTGCACCATTTTGACACTATTAATAGAGGCTACATGATCAATAGTGAGGGACAAGGACCCATTATGCTTAGATTTTGAATTTTTTTAAGAGGATTTAAAGGTGTGTATCTTGAGGAAGGATGGAGGCCTGATTGAGGCCCAAATTGTTTTGGTGCAGTCATGATCTAGGAATGTAGATAACTCTGAACCTTGAGGACAAATTCAAAAACATATGAAACTGAGAAATTAAACACGACCAAAATCCACTATTTGGGCGTGTGAAAGGTTGATTTTGAAAACTTGAAGGAGACAAAAGTTTCCCAACAAATCATAACAATAAAAAATTGGTTTCAACATTTTATCTACTCATCTAGTTGAACAAATTTTCTTAGAGGAAATTTTTTCTTCTGAAATGCTTAGTTTGAGATATAGTCGTTTATGTTTGGAAGAATTGCAAAAATTAAGAAATTAGTAATTTCAAAATTTTCTAAATTTTGATAAGAACATCATATTTGAGAAGTGGAAGTGTACATGTACACACCATTGTATGTGCCATTAGTGATAAATATAAATTTGTTCCTAGTTCCTTACCAATTTTCTTCCACATGTCTCTGAAATTGTCCTTTTATAATTATTGTAGCTACATAAATAGGGTAAAATTAGACAGAAACTGTGTTCTTAGAGTGAAATAACTTTTAGTGGTGAAACTTGTATTGAACACGGGTATATTCATTGGAATATTAGTAGGAGAATAAAAAAATGGACCTAAATATGCACCAGTATTTCCTAAATTCCCATAAATCAAATAAAAAAGGGGTATGTAGCTTACTTTGACAAAAGTTGTCAAAAAGGGGGATTTTCCAGAAATTTTTTTATGTATAAAATTTTTAATGAATTTTTGGAAGAAATTTGTTTAATAGTTTTTTATTATTTGAACACATTGCAGATATTGGTATATCAATTTGTTATAGGTTACATGTTTATAGCTCAGTGCCACACAAACAAAAATGCACAGTAAAGATGGAAGGGATAGAAATTTTAGGTAGTCTGAAAGAAGAATCCAAAGGGGAGAATACCATTGTAGCTAATGAAGAAACATAATCTAATGGGCATAGAGTTAACTTAGAATCAGTGGAGCTAGTGGAAAATATGAAAAGTTTGAGGATGGAAATACATATTTGTAAATATGATAATGAGATAATGCTGAGGGATCAATAACAACATAATCGGTTAAATACTCAACTTATGCAGAGTTTGGAATTGTTACAAAGGCAATTGCAGGTTGAATAAATAGTTTCTTTTTCTGAGAAGGAGGAAATGGTCATTTCAAAGAAGAGATCTCATGAAAAAAATAGACACTCTAAGAGTGTTACCAGAGGTCAAGGACATCATTATTCACAACCTCATGCCAACAAAAGATCTTATACCATAAAGATTCTAGTAGTAGTCTAGAAATGTCTCCAAGGAGGCATGATAAAAGAAAACATTTGGAAGAAGTGTTGAAAGGGGAGCATAGAAAGATTAAGCCACCTACTTTTTATGGTGAGAATAGGAAAGATGAAGATGCTAAATCCTGGTTGTTAGGGATGAGGAAAGACCCACGCTTGTATAATTATTTCTTAAATGTGGAGGCTAGAATTTCCATTTATAACTTGCAAGGAAAGGCCTCCATATGGTGAGATCAATTAGTGGAAGTGGATCATATCAGTCAGAAGAGAGTTTCATGGAAACAATTCAAAAAGTAATTTTCAGCAAAAATACGTATCTAAACGTTATTATAAGAAGAAAATGGAGGAGTTCTTTGAGCTTAAGTTGGAATCTATGAACATGGAAGTGCATGAAAAAGAATACTAGAGTTGTTGAGGTATGTGGTGTTTATTAAGAAAGAAAAACTAAAAATTTATAGGTTTCCAAGTGGACTTCTTTCCTTCTTCAAAGACATAATCCAATATGATGAACAAAAATCCCTTGAAGAGGCCATTCAAAAGGCTAATCATTTATATGATTAGAATAAGGGTAGATAATTTAGACAGAGAACTTGGAGGGATAAGCAAAGAGAAAGTCAAGATCAAATCAAGAAAGGATTCCAACCTCCCTTCTTGAGAAACCAACCGAGTTCATTCTAGTAGAGCAATCCTATCGAGAAGGGGCCACAAATTACAGATCCCTAAGAGAAAAGGACAAATACACCACTTAAATGTTGGGTATGTGAAGGGAATATTACATTCATAAATCTCCTGTATAGAGGAGATCATATGAAAATTGTGCATAACATACATGAAGCAAGAACAATGGAGGATGTGGCTAAAGATATTCCCAGAATTTCTGCAGCCTTGGATAACAAGCAAGCAAAACACTAGTTCAATATTATTGAGATTTAAAGTAAGATTAATGATCAACCCATTGCCATTTTAATTTATTCAAGGGAAATTCATAGTTATATTGATTCTAATTTGGTTGATAGATTTAAGATAAATAAAAGAAAGCATGATAAGTCATGGTTGGTACAGTTGGCTACTGGAACAAAAAGAAGAATCAATGAGATAGTAACAAGTGCTTCCTCAGATATGACTAGACTCCATACATTTGTATATTTGAACATAATACCTCTTGGATCTTATGATGTACTTATTGTAATTTACTGGTTGGATGCACAACATGTCATGCTTGATTTCCATAAAAAGACTCGCACTTGTCTTGATAAATAAGGAAACCATAGATAGTGAAAGGAATTCTGAGGCCTATTTTGTATAAGGCAGGTTTTAGTTGTGTAGTTAAAAAGATGTTTTAGAAAAGGGCGTCATATGTATGCAGCTCATGTGGAGGAACTAGAAAATGATAAGGCTCCCAACCTGGAATATTTTTTAGTATTATAGGAATATGTATATGTGTTTGAATAAATAACAAGATCACCACCAAAAAGAGATATTTGTTTTTCTATTAACTTGGTGCATGGAGCTGCCCTAGTTTCCAAAATACCATATAGAATGGTACACATGAATTGAAAGAATTACAAATGTGGCTAGAAGAGTTATTGAAGAAGGGGTACATATGACCAAGTGTGTCTCCTTTGGGATAAATAGTACTCTTTGTAAAGAAGAAAGATGGAACCTTGAGATTATGTATTGACTTCATGCAATTAAATAAATTTATCGTGAAAAAAAATCCTCTGCCTAGAATTGATTACATGTTTGGCCAGTTGAAAGGGGAAAGGATTTATTCCAAGATATACTTGAGATCCATTTATCATCAAGTGAGAATTAGGATAAAGATATTATCAAAACAACCTTCAAGACCCAATATGGTCATTATGAGTTTCTGGTATTGCCATTTGAGTTATCAAATGTAACAACTACCTTTATGTGCTTAATGAATGACATATTATATATTTTTTAGACAAGTTTATTATTGTATTTTCAGATGAAATTATTATTTATTCAAAATCAATGGAGGATCATGAGGGGAATTTGAGATTATTTCTACAGGTATTGAGGGAGAATCAATTATACGCCAAGCTAAGTAAATTCTCATTCTATCAAAAACAAATTCTATGCTTGGGACACAACATATCTAAGGAAGGGGTAGCAATGGATCCAAGGAATATTGAATCTATCATGGGGTGGCATACACCTTGGACTGTAACAAAAATCAGATAATTTATGGGACTGGATGGATATTATAGAAGGTTCGTAAAGGGATTCTCAAAAGTAGCACATCCAATTACATCTTTGCAAAAGAAGGGAGTCAAATTTGAATGGACAACCAAGTGTGTGTTAGAAAAACAGGATCGTAGAGCAATAACAATTAAACAAGATGGAAATATTAAAACATAAACACATTACAGGAGAGATACCAATATAGCGTGGTTCACCCAAGATGAGATAATTCCAAACAGAAATTTCCAGTCCTTTTATTATTATACCGTCTAGCCAAATAAAGGGATATACCCTAAAAAAAACCCACTTCACTTCCTCTTCACTCTCTCACAATTTATCTCACACAATCACGAAGATTGTTTTACAATTATACAATACATTACACAAATGCATTACAATTCTTCCCTTTTATAGGATAATTACCATGGGAAAATACCATGTGTCAGCTAATACCATGGACCCATATATTGTTGGCCAACAAACATGTCCCCATGCACCCCCCTGTTGGGATGGTTGTATAGTAAAAATGGGGTACAAACACGAATGAAAAAATAACATCTATGAATCTAGAAGATAAGGCTCCATAACCAACAATCTCCCACTTGGGTATTGATCACATCAAATCCACCACTGTTGCAGTTGCAAGACTATGCTTTGAACCTTGGACTTGGAAAATTTCTCTTCTTCACCTTCATGCTTGAAGACCAACAAAAACCAAGCAGGCATTAGAGGAAATTTGGGGTATAAATGGGCCTTATAAGAAAACGTGCCAACAATAAATTTTGTGATTTGGAATTCAAGAACCAATAGAATTTCAATAAAATGAGTCAACCATAATGGTGTAATTGACATATTTGTCATCAAAGAAAACTACTTTTTTTGTTCATATTTTCGACATATCTCCCTGTGTTTTTACTCAAATTTCAGGTGGGAGAGCTTGTTGGATGCGGAATTTAATTCCGCATCCAAAGAATATCCACACTACATACTTTTGATGGACCCTTCTACCCCCAAAATAAGAAATACCTAAAAAAACATGATGATGATGTCATCATCACATTTTTTTTCAGGTATTTATTATTTTTGGGATGGCGGGGTCCTTCAAAAGTATGCAGTGTGGGTACTCATTGGATGCAGAATTTAATTCTACATCTAACGAGCTCTCTCACCTAGAATTTGAGTAAAAACACAGGGAGATATGTCGAAAATACGAACAAAAAAAGCAGTTTTTTCCATTCTTCCTCCAAAATTATTTATTATTTTAACTATTATTTTATGATTTTCCTTAGGAGGCCCATTTTAGACCTCAAATTTCCTCTAATTGAATCAATTTCTCTTTGGTTACTACCTTTGTAAACATGTCTGCAGGATTTTGGTTAGTATGTATTTTTCCAACTTTAACAATTCATCTTCTAGAACATATCTTATGAAATGGTACTTGAGCTGTATATTTTTAGTCTTCGAATGGAAGGATGATTTCTTTGCAATATGAAAGGAACTCTAGTTGTCATTTTAAAACTTGCTATTCTCCTGCTTCTTACCCAATTCCTCCATGAACCTTTGCAACCAAATCATCTCTTTAATAGCCTTTATAGAAACAACATACTATGCTTCCATTGTTGAAAGCGCTCCTCATGTTTTCTTTATCACCTTCCATATTTGCATCAACATATCCCTGTAGAACAATGTTTGAACCTCCAAAACATAGTGCATGAGAAGTGGTACCTCTCAAATACCTAAGAATCCACTGTACTTCCCTCCAATGCTCTTTACTTGGATTATTCATATACTTGCTCACAACTCCCACTGCATGTGCAATATTTATTCTTGTGTACATCATGGAATACATCAAGCTGCCAACTATTGATGAATAAGGAACCTTGGACATGTATTCTATCTCCTCCTGTGTCTTGGGACACATCTCCTTACTTAGTCTGAAATGGATGGCCAAAGGTGTACTAACTAGTTTTGCATTATCCATTCTAAACCTCACTAACACCTTTTCTATGTACTCACTCTGAGACAATGTCAATTTGTGAATTTTCCTGTCACTTGTTATTCTCATACCATGGATTTGCTTTGCAACACCCAAATCCTTCATCACAAATGCTTTAGCTAGTTTTGTTTTGAACACATTTATATACTGCATATTAGACCCTGCAACAAGCATGCCATCCATATACAATATCAAGATAATATTTCTTCCATTATCTATATTTTTGAAATAAAAAAATTGGTCAAAATGACATCTACTATAACCATGTTCTATCATAAACTTATCAAATTTTAAATACCACTGTCTTGGATCTTGTTTGAAGACATACAAGCTCTTCTTCAACCTATAAACCAAATTCTCCTTTCCTTTGACCTCATACCCCTGTGGCTGCTGCGTATAAATCTCTTCCTCCAAATCCCCATGGAGAAAGGCCATTTTTACATCTAACTATTCATGATCCAAACCTTTTACCGCCACTAGACTTAAAATAGTCATAATTGAAGTCATTTTAACAATAGGAGAAAATATTTAATCAAAGTCTATACCTTTCTTTCGTGCAAACCACTTTACAACAAGTCTATCCTTGTACCGCTTCTTGCCTCCTTCTTCTTCCTTCAACCTATAAACCCATTTATTATATAATTCTCTTTTACCTATAGGAAACTCAATAGAATCCCAGCTATGGTTTCTTACCAAGGATTCCATCTCCTCGTTCATGCCTTTCTCCCACTTATTTTTAGTTTCCACCTGCATTGCTTCTTCATAACATTCTAGTCCACCAGAATCAGTCATCAATAAATAATACAATGAAGGAGATAATCATTCATGGGGTCTACTTAACCTGGTATATCTTCTTACACTTGTAGGAGTTTGAGGTACTTGCTACTCTTCTTGATTTTTTGGTACCTTTGGAACTTAATTTTCTTTGATTTCATCAAGCACTGTGTATTATGTGTTTTCATTTCTCTTTCTTTCCCTTCAACTAATATTTGTACATAACCTTTTCATTGAACACTACATTTATACTCCTAATTATTTTTTTATTTTCATAATCTCGTAAGCGATAACCAAAATCGTCAACCTTGTATCCAATAAAGGTACATCTCTTGGATTTAGCCTCAAGCTTTGTTATATTTTTTTATCAATATGGATAAATGCTTCACAACCAAAAGTTCTCAGAAATGAGTAGTTTACTTTTTCACCTGTCCATGCCTCCTATAAAATCCCACCATCCAAAGCGCTTGAAGCCCCTCTGTTTATTAAATAAACAGTATTATCTACAACATCAACCCAAAACTGTAAGGGAAACTCTACATGCAATCTCATACACCTTGCATGCTCCATGATCGTCCTATTCATCCTTTTTGACACACCATTTTCTTGTGGTGTTCATGGGATTGCATTCTCTCTGTGAATCCCATTGTATGAACAATAACTATCAAACTCCTTGCTGAAGTATTCACCTCCATTATAAGATATAAGACACTTCAATCTTTTCCTTGTTTCATTCTCAACCAAATATTTCCACTTCGTAAAAGTAGAAAACACATCATATTTCTATTTAGTGCAATAAACCCGAGTTTTTCTAGTTGCATCATCAATAAAAGTAACATAATAATGAGAGCTACCAAGAGATTGTATCCAATCCAGTCCCCATACATATGTATGCACAAGCTCTAACTTTTCACTCTTCTTCTATTTCCTAACCCTGAGAAATATAACTCTTGTTTGTTTTCCATAAACATAATTCTCACAGAATTCTAAACTTACCTGCTTCAAATCTGGAAGCAATTCTTTTAAGTGAAGAATCTGCATCCCCTTCTCACTCATGTGGCCAAGCCTATGATGCCACAATGCTACACCTATTTATGTGGAAGATACAGAGATAGAATAATCAATATTATGAGGACACAGATACGAAGTACCTATCCTATTGTTACAAAGAAAATTTCCTATGGATTGGGGTGGACCACAATAGATAGGATGACACCAAAAATCAATCCATTTCAGAGCATGCTAGATATATAAATGAAACTAACACTAAGGGATGATAATCATACCTTATTCTAGACGTTCGAAGAATATCCCCATTGATCTTTCAATAAAACTTGTCACTACACATTGTCCTCAACAATAACAAGATATATAAGCATGATATATGAAAGCGTTAGAGTCTAATCTAGCATATTCAATTCCAACATGTAAACACAGTAATTACATCCATGGATACCTATATTCATAATTACACATGTAATGGGAGAGAAACATATATTTCTATTAATATAAATGAGAACCTCTGTCGACACCTCACCGAAATTGAGAAACCGAATCCCTCCACTTGGGTCTCCACCACTTCAATCCTCCATACAAAGGAAAGCTCACAACGACAAACACAAGTTTGGGAAAGAGCACTAATGGCTACTTCAAGGATAAAGGGATGCATACTCAACCATACAACAATAGGGCTCAATTTCACTATAATATCTTTGCTCTCCAAACTTGTCCTCCTCTAATGCTTCATAATAGCTCAATATATAGCCCCTCAATGGGGAATGAAGGGTCGAATCGAAGCATTTCCCGACATATGGAAGGCCAAATATCACACCATTCGTTACTTGATGGGGAAAATCTAAATATTTTTTATTTTTTTAGCATAAAACTCGATGTAATCGGGTGACAGTGGTGCAAGCTATGTATACGTGGGTTATAAACTTGTGACCCACGTATATATTTAAAAGTGTGTTTTTAAGGGTTTCACTAGAGCATCAGGGTAATGGTGAGAAAATGGGATAAAATGATTCTACATAGGGACAAGGAAAGGGCATAAAATCATGATGTATCAGGTGTGGAAAATCATGTTATAACACCTATCTCCTTTTTCTATTTCCAGTGCTCCTTTAGTGATCTTCCACCATGTTTTTCCAAAAGTAGACAAACAACCGCTATCTCCGAAATGCCATGTTGAGATCATATTTATTTTCATAGAAGAAATATTCCTTTCATCTTTTAGCATCCATTCATTTCCATTATTTAATTGAATATGTACCTTACCCATTCCAACAATTTCAAATGGGTCATCATCCCCTAATAAAACATGTCCAAAATCACCTAGAACATAATCATGAAAGAATTTCCTATGGGGTGTAGTATGACATGAAGCCCCTGAATATACTACCCAGTAATCACTAATATTATCTAATGTAAGAATCAAAGCATATTGTAACACGTCACCTGCTACATTAGCTTCCTGGGTAGTCTCTTGTTTCATGTCTCCTTTCTTCTTTGGAGCTTTGCAGAATTTCTTCAAATGTTCTCTCTTACCATGACTCCATCTCTCTATATTTACTAGTATAGACTTGGATCTTCCCTTTCTATACTTGTTATGATTACCTAGGCTCCTTCCTCTCTCCCTTTTTCATCCCCTTCTCTCCATGATCAATACATTACCTGATGTCTCACCTGTGATTTTTTTCCGCATTTCCTCGCTAATAATAACACCAACCAAATAATTAAATTTAAGAGTGTTTGAACTAGATACATAGTTACTTACAACCATGACCAAGCCATTCCACCTTTCTGGAAATGAGCACAAGACTAGAAGATCCCTAACCTCATCATCAAAGTTCACTCCTACAAAACTTAGTTGATTAGTAACCATATTAAATTCATTTAAATGGTCGGGAACAAGTCTACCTTTTGACAAATTCCTATTAAATAAACACTTCATTAAAAATAACTTGTTGGAAGTCGAGGGTTTTTCATAGAGCTTATCCAATTCACTTATCACACCCTCCATTGTATTTTATTTTGAAATATTGAAAGCCACCGACAAATCCAAGCACAATCGTATTGTTCCTAGTTCCTTTCTATCAAGAGCCTCTGATTCTTCGTTCTTCATAGTTGTCAGTTGTTTTGTTTGTCCTCACAATGACATGTATATATCCATATGGTACAAAGAATCCTCCATTTGCATCTTCCATAACTGGTAGTTTTGGCCATTAAATTTATTGTCCCTAAAATTGCTTTCTTCTGCCACTTCTCCCACTCGAACCAGGAACCCTTATTTCCTGTGACTTTACAAGCCAAATAGACCTTTTGGATTTGATACCAATTGTTAAAAAAACATGATCATAGAGAGATAATAATTAAACAAGATGCAAATATTAAAACATAAACGCATTACAATAGAAACACCGATATAACATGGTTCACCCAAGATAGGAGATGCCCACGTAGAAATTGGCGATCCTTTTATTATTATACCGTCCAACCAAATGAATGGATACAACCTGTAGCAAAACAGTTGCACTTCATCTTCACTCTCTCACGATCTCTCTCACACAATCATAGATATTGTTTTACAATGCTACAATACAATATACAACTGTATTACAATGCTTTTCTTTTATAGGGTAATTTCCATGGGAAAATACCACGGGTCACCCAATACCATGGGCTCATAAAATGTTGTCCAACAAACATACCCCCCAAACCCCCCTATTGGGATGTGTGTACATTATAACTGGGGTACAAACAAGACTGAACAATAACATCTCTAAATCTAAAAGATCAAGCTCCACAACCAACAGTGTGAAGAATGTTTCAAGCAGTTGAATAGATTACTTACCAGTGCACCAATTCTCAAAATTGTTGATCTAAATGAAGATTTCGTGGTATGTATAGATTCCTGTAAAGAATAATTTGGTGGCATACTCATGCAAAATAGGCATGTGTTTTTTTATGAGTCCAGAAAGTTGAAGGAACATGAGAAAAATTATTCCACACATGATTTAGAGTTTGATTATATAGTGCATGGCTTAAAAATGTGGAGACATTACAACATGGGAATAAAATTTGAATTAAGAGCATCATAGTGGGATGAAATCTATATTTGAGCAACATACTTGAAATGCAAGACATATAAGATGGATGGAATTCCTATGTGAGTTTAATTTTGAAATTAAACACATCAAAGGGAAGGAGAACAAAGTTGCAGATGGACTCAATAGGAGAGCACATACAATGCATGCTACAACCATTAGCATGAACAAATCATATTTAAAAGTCAGAATTCTTGAAGTCGTTGTTTCATATCAACATTATATTATAGTGAAAGAAGGATTACAACATGAAAATATACAGTAGAAATTTAAAGAATACAAGTTGAAAATTGATGGGATTCTTATGAATAATAAAAAAATTTACATTCCTAATTCTGTGGAATTAAGGAATGTAGTAATGGATGAAATTATACTTAAGGTGCCATATACATGAAAACCTGGATATCAAAATACTATCATAGTAGTAAGAAGCCATTACTTTTATCCATGTATGAAGAAGGGCACGGTTGAGTACATATCAAGATGTATGGAATGATATAAATGAAAGGTTGAGCATGGACATCCAGCAGGATTACTTCAGCCATTGCCAATCCCAAAATGGAAATGGGACATGGTGGCATATGATTGTCAACAACATGATTCAATTATGTTAGTTGTGGATAAGTTGACAAAGGTTTCACAATACATCCTAATTAAATAAATCCATAATGTAATATCCCGAAAATTCGTAAAAATTTAAAAAAATTTAAGTGACATAAAATGTCTAAAGTCGCATCTAAGTACCTACTAATGGTTAGCGAAAAATGAAATAGTTTATAAAAGAACATGGGATCACTTCTTTATAAGAACCTGTAAACTAAAAGGTGTAATCTTAAAAACTTGTGTTAGTGCTACTAATGACTTAGCAGCTATAATTCTATCAGAGTTAGAAAAGGACTTGCATTTTGCTGCTGCTAGATATACTAATGTTTATATTTTGTCAAGTAGGTAATAATTCTTATGTGTGATCAGGGATTACTTAGTGCTCAGCTAACTCAATTGGACTGCTGGTTCCTTACAGGTTTAGCAGGTAAGCGTATGATCCAGTAGGGTGTTATTTAAATTCAAGTCCAAAAGCTACTTCCCTAGCATGATTAAGATGCTAGTCTTAGAAAAAGTTTTAATATGTTGCGTGTCTTCAAGGAGGTGAAGTTAATCTTTTTCTATCATTACAAATCCATAATAAAAGTATAACAAACTGCATCAGCATAGTTATAAAACGCTTTCCAGATACTATGGCGAAGGAAAATCAAATTACTGTTTGGTTTGAGTCCAAGAATACCATAGACTTTTGTTGGAAGCAATTTTGATCTGGATTTTAACTAGGATGCATTCATAGTACTTCGTCTTTTTCTTAGTTGAAGCATACATTGGATTCTATTTTTGAGCATCATTAAAATGAATCATACATAAGAATTCTTCGTAGTTTCTAAACCACCATCCTAGCCTATTTTTGCTGGAAAAGAGTTACTCTAAAACTCCTACAACCTAACATCCAAAGATGTATACCATTTTACCTTATCCTAGGTTTTTCATTATATAATTTTCATGATATATAAGGATGTACTCCTTATTCTTTTTATGTGTATCTTTTACTTCAAAAACTGAGTGTACTCTCAGCTATGACTAAAACTTCATGCAAGTTGATTAGTAGACTTTTGAAATATCTATATACAAAGTTTTAGCACATGAAGTTAGCAAAGAATCTATTTAAAAATTTGACATAGCCTATGGGTTACTTCATATCTTAAGATTATGATTTATAACCTATGTATCGCTAATCTCCATGGCAATGATATATATTATTGGCAATCATAAACGATGTATAGTTTATAATAATCAATGATCATTGGTTGATTGTAAATCATTTTGTTGTAGTGCTGACTATGGAACTCTACCCATGCTGGAGGAAATATTTAGAAGGACACATGGGATGGTTTTATCCACACAAGGGTTTACTTATAACTCCAAAACCCTACTCATTTGTTTTCTAGAGCGAGGGTTCCTCAGTCTTGTTGGACGAGCTGAGAGCTCGCGGCCATTGGAGACCTGTAGCCTCCTTCAAGTTTTGACAGTTTGCTTCCATTCAAATGTTGTGACTGTCTTGAGAGGGGTCATCAATGGTTTTTGGTATTTAAAGGTTGATGTGGTTTACAGTGAGTGTAGATACTGGTTTCTCTTCAGGACTCAATGATTGTGTTTGTCTTGAGACTGCAAACTAATTGACAGAGCTCGAGCAGGAGTACTTCTTCGTCCGGTTGAGTTGTTTGCTCTTTTTCCTTTGCAATGGTGACTCAGTGTCTTCTTTCCTTCTGGCCTGATGCAAAATTGATCCACAGTGGTTGGTTACCTCAGCTTCATTCAGAAACAGGTAAATACTTACACTTAAATAGTTTTTAGGTTAATTTTTATAAAAAGTTTTTTTTTACAAATTTTAAGAGAAATTTGTAATGATAAGCTTTGTAAACTTGTAGGTCCTTCTCCTGGATTTGTAGGTGGAAACAAGCTTCTCCTTCAATGTTCCACTTGAGCATTCAAATGGTAAGCCCTGGTTGCAAACAAGGGTTTCTTCCTGCAATTTGTTGTGGTGGTTGGAAGTTAGGTTCTTTGCAGTTGAAAAAGCACAGCCTCGGTTTACCTGCTAGCTTGTTGTTTCTTCCTTGCTTGATTCTGTATGAGTTCGAAACCCTTAGAGGGTAATTTGTGCATAGAGGATGAAGGCTTATAGTAGTCATGATAAATAGTTTTTAAGTCTAAGGCTTTACGCCCTGAACAATGTAAACTTCTTTTACTTATTTGATAGAGCTCAGCTCTAAGCCCTATGAGGCTGTCGACCTCTGTCTGGTTTGTTTTTAGTTTTTAAAATAGATTTTAAGGGAAGAGGAGGACTATTCACCAGTCAAAACATGTAAATGGATTAATGGTTTTTACCTGTCAGTAATATATGGTTACTATTCAATATATATTATTTTTTTTTAGCTAAGATTGGACAGGCCTGTGTCTTAATCCTGTAATTCTAAAGGGAATAAGCCATTTCTTCCTATTTGATTTTGTTTTTAATAAATGGCTATAGTATTACTTTAATTATTGTCATGTAATTAAAAGGATTTACAGTGCAATGTATTTACGGAAATTTTTATTGTGTTAAGAGTACTATTATTACTTTGTTTGGATCTTAAGGGTAAATTTTTAAGTATACCCTGCAGTTCGGTGAAAGAATAAATTTTACATGGAAAAAATTCTTAGCTTTGTTTATTATTTTTCCTTCAATGATTTTTATAGTTGTTTTAATTCTTCTAAAGGAAGATTTAGGGTAAATACTGCAAGCTTGAGAATAGGATTAAGTTTATCTTTCAATAACCTAGGTAGTTTCCTTGAGGTTACAGTAGAAACTTATGTTTTAATAACGAGACAAATATTGTCTAGGAAAAAATTATTATGAGAATTTATTGAAATCTTTCTAAATCTAAACCCTAAGTGATAGTCAGTTTATTTTTTAAACTGTATGTATCGTGTTTATAAAGAATACTAGTATTAAAATAGTTCTATATGTAGTATGATTACTAAATATCTTTATATTCCTATGTTTAGTTCTTGTCTGAAGTAAATACATTCAATAGATAAAGTATTTACTGTTTCTTTACAGAAAATAATCATAAGCAAACTATAGCAGAATTTAGTTACATTGTTTCATTCAGGTTAAATGAAAATCATCATATCTACCTAAACACCCAGTTGTACTAGAGTATTGCCTAATCCAGCGTGGAAAAGTACAATATTGAAATCTATTTCTATTTATTTCCCATTTAGCATATTTACTACTATTTATAACATAATCTACCAATTACTAAGTCCATCAATACACATCTACTCTTTTCTTCATAAACCCTAATAAAATGTTAACATGCCTGCATTAGAAAACTAGTAAACATTTTATTGAAGACAATGAATAAATATAATAACATGAAGCAAATAGAACCTGTCAATGATGAGGTGATAACAGCTTAAGGAGGCTATTCCTCCCAACCAACTCCTGGAGAAACTTAGACTGCTCTTCCTCAGGACCCCCGAGCCTGTTTCCTGGTCCTCCTGGTAGAGTACTGGGTGAAGGATATGTCCTTAAGACCTTCGGTCACCTGACTAGTCCAATTACCTTAGTAATCCAAATCTACTCACAGCAGTAAGAACTTCATCCTAATAGTTGCAATAAGTTCAGTCTCAACAGTTAACCCCTCAAACTCACTTCGGCAATCCCCTCCATCGAATTTCTCATGAGAAAATTCATTCACTCTGAATGATCACCTATCGGAAATGAGTAGCCTCAGATGTCTTCAATGGGAAATTTAATAGAAATGCCTAGGCCTCCTAGGTCAGTTTTCACTTAATGAGCCACCTACTCCAATTCCACTTTCTTGAGGAAGCTACCATTTGGAAGTAGTTTGAGGATGCTGCCACTTGTCAATGTACTCTCCACCCAGTCTCCTCCACCAAGTGACCAGTTAACACTCTTTTAACAGCTTCCCTAAGCTGTTGTCTCATCATTTATTTATTTATAAATAAAATATTCTGAATTACATTAATTATTCTTGACCCTACTTGGTCATTAATTACAAACTTAGCATTAAATATAACACAATGTTCCTCAAGTAACATTAAATTTCTTTTGCAAATTGGGGCATGTGACATACACACCCCATTAATGTATAACATCATCCTCGATGTTATTTATTCTTCGTCCTCAGAGTTCCCTTGAAATAGAATTGGATATGCATCCCACATATGATTTTCCAATTCCTAGGTGGCTTCTTCTATACTAAGGTGCTTCCATTGCTCCTTCACCTAACCAATGGTGCGATTCTGAAATGATATCTCCCTCTATTCGAGGATACAATCTGGTACCACCAGAAAATCTTCTTCGGGTTCCACTTGCACATCATTCTAATTAATAACATGAGTAGCATCATGTACATAATTTGTTTAATACAGAAATGTGAAAAACATTGTGAACTCTTAGATTTGGTGGTAGAGCTAACTGATATGCTACCTGCACTATCCTAGACAGTATTTCAAAAGGACCACAATATCGAGGGGATAGCTTGGCACAGCTACCCATCCTTAGAGAACTCTTTTTGGGTCTCACCTTAATAAAAACATGTTCGCCTACCTGGAACTCTTTTGGATTTCATTTAAGGTCTGCTTGACCTTTTTGTCGATCTTGCGCAATTTTCAAATTACCTTGTACTTGTTTTACAATTAACTCCATTTCTTTCAATAATTCAAGTCCTAATACTGTCCACTGGATTAATCCAAGAGATGGGAGTATTGCATTTCCTTCCATACAGAATTTTGAAAGGACTATACCTAGCTGAAGCTTGATAATGATTATTGTAAGCAAATTCTACCAAGTGTAAATAATCTTCCCATTTACCTGGCTGCTCCTTTATGTACATTTTGAGTATATCCTCCAATACCTTATTTACTCTTTCAGTTTGTCCATCAGTTTGAGGATGGAAAGAGGTACTAAAGTTTAACGCAGTATTTAATCCTTTAAACAAATATGTCCAAAAATTACTTGTAAATTTAGGGTCTCGGTCTGAAATTATCACCTTCAGTATTCCATGCAACCAAAAAAATTGTTTTAAGAAAATATCAGCAATATTTGCAGCTTTATAAGTAGTTTTTACAGGTATAAAATGGGATGCTTTACTCAATTTGTCAACCAATACCATTATTGAGTCATTTAAGTTCTGATTTCTAGGTAATCCCGTAACAAAATCAAGGCTAATTATCCCCCATTTCTAGCTAGGAATAGGCAATCGATGAAGTAGCCCAGTTGGATGTTTATGTTCAGTTTTTACTTGCTGACATTCAAAGCATCTAGCAATATATTCTGTCAGTTCATTTTTCATGTTTGGCAAGAAATAATCCTTTCTTAGCATGGTTATAGTTTTCTGATAACCCGGATGCCCTGAATAAGGAGTTTTATGAATTTCGTTTAAAATTAACAGCTTAATCTTAGGTACATTAGGTACGTATAATCTGTCTTTATAGAGTAATAATCCTTTTTCATTCAAGTTGTATCCTGTACTTAGACTTTCAATTAAATTCTCTTTTACTTTTGCTTGTAATTTTTGGTAATTTTCATCTTGTTCTATTCCAGCTTCAAGTTGTTTTTTCAAGTCTGTTGTATAAGTGCTGATGGCTGCTGTAAAATTCAGCTTTGCATTTCTACTTAATGCATCAGCAACCTTATTCTCCTTTTCTTTAATGTGTTGAATTTCAAAATCATATTCACTTAGAAAATCCAGCCACCTAGCTTTCCTAGCATTCAAGTTAGGTTGATCTAACAGGTATTTCAATCCTTTATTATCTGTCATTAATATAAACTTCCTTCCAATTAAATGATGATGCCACATCTTTAAGGCATGTATGACAGCAGCTAATTCTAAGTCATAGGTCGTATAATTTTTCTCATGGATCTTTATCTTCCTAGACTCATAGGCAATGATGTGTCCTTCCTAAGTTAATACTCCACCTAAACCATCATTGCATGTGTCAGTACATACTATAAAATATTTATTAGGGTCAGCAATTCTTAGAATTGGTGCAGTGGTTAATAATGTTTTTAACTTTTTAAAATTGTCTTCAAACTTCTGATTCCAATCGAATTTCTTCCCCTTTTTATGCAAAGAGGTTATAGGGTTTGCAATTCTTGAAAACCCTTTGATGAATCTACGATAATAACCAGTAATCCCCATGAATGATCGGATGTCAGTTACGTCTTTTGGGACTGGCCAATATTCGATTGCCTTTATCTTTTTGGGGTCAACAGAAATTCCTTCTTTAGTCACCACATGACCTAAATACTATATTTTATCTTTAAAGAAGTCACATTTACTAAATTTTTCAAAACGTTGATGCTCTTGTAACTCTTGCAAGACAATTTTTAAGTGTTCTTTATGTTCCTCTTTAGATTTTGAGTAAATTAAGATGTCATCAATAAATACGACCACAAATTTATCCAGATATTTGTGCATTACATTATTCATCAGACACATAAAAATAGCTGGAGCATTAGTAAGCTCGAAGGGCATAACGACAAACTCGTAATGTCCATATCGAGTTCTAAAGGTTGTTTTAAAGATGTCTTCGTCTTTGATTCGGACCTGGTGGTATCCAGACCGTAAATCAATATTTGAAAACACCATGTCTCCACGTAGCTGATCAAATAGATCATATATGCGAGGCAACAGGTATATATTCTTGATAGTCATTTTATTTAATTGGCGATAATATATACATAAACGTAGAGTTCGATCCTTCTTCTTAACAAAGATTACAGGTGCCCCCCAGGGAGACACACTGGGTCTAATGTAATTCTTAACAATAAGTTCTTTTAACTGTGACTTAAGTTCATTTAATTCTAGTATATTCATCTGATAAGGGTCTTTTGAGCTGGGAACTGCACAAGGTACCAGCTCAATAGTAAAATCTAATTCTCGTTTCGGAGGCAGTCCCATAATTTCTTCCGAAAATACATCTGAATATTCCCTTAGAATCGGAATATCTTCCAATTTTAATTTATCTAAGTTGTTAAGGTTTTTTTCATCGATTACTGTTACTACATAAGCTTTACAGCCTTTCCTAACAGCTCTCTTAAGCTGCAAAGCAGAAATATGCCTTACGGCTATTTTCTTGGGGTTTCCCCTTACATTTATTAACTTTCCATCGTTATTTATGCAAGTAAAGGTTTTACCAAAGAAATTCAATACCACCCTATGTTGCTCTAACCAATACATACCAATTAACATATCATATGAACCTAAAGGTAGCACATTGAGCTTAACAAAATTTTCAAACTGATCGATAGTTACTGCACAATTCTTAACAAAGCTAATTACCTTTCTCTTTGCACCAGTAGCTAATTGAACTAACTAATAACTTGCAAACTTTTCAACTTTAAGCTTGCCCTTTTCTACTAAATTAGAAGAAATATAGCTTAAACTAGCTCCTGGATCAATTAAAATAAATATAGGTATTTGATTTATCTTACCTTCCACTTTCACCATGGAAGTTTGATAATCTGTTTGCTGGTTCTCTAATGTTGTATTGATCCTGGGCATTGTTCTCACTAGATCACCAACAATCATCTCCTCTTGTATTGTGTGTATGTTGCTAACAATCTTCTTTTGATTGGGGCAGACTGATGCATAATCATGACCATTTCATTCCCAATACTTTATGGGTTCCTTTCGTTCAAAGTTCTTTGTATAGTTATTGTGGTTGTTAGCATATTCTTTATTCCTTTGATTATTCGGATTGGTCTGTGAATTACTTTTGTTCCCTTGGAAATTCTTACTAGGAAAATTTCTGGTGTTATTATTCTTAGAATTTTGATTAGGTACAAACTCTTTCTTTTTATGTTCAAAGTTATTACTCCTTTTGTCCTTCCAGTTAGCCATGCTCTCCTTTTTACGATTATGTTCATAACAGAAATTCGCTTTTCTCATTGCTTCTTCTAATGTTTTCGGATTGTCATATGGGTGAATCCACGGACCTGGGTAACACTTTTTGGCAAGCGCATTTCGGCAAAAACAGAAAAACGCACCTCGGTCGAGGGCTTGTTAAGCCCTCGACCGAGGTTTTATCAAGCCCTCGACCGAGGTATTGCGGGCTTTACAAACCCTCGGTCGAGGTATTTAGATACCTCGGTCGAGGTTCATACCTCGGTCGAGGGATTAAAAAAACAGACTTAGCCCTCATTCAAACAAATGGAAAATTTATTGTGCCTTGTAGAGGTGTAAACCATGCCATTCCTAGCACATAACTGAGTGGAGTTGATACCGATAGATTCACCAACGAATCTTCTATCCATTGACGTATCATACACGCATTTTGGCATTCATATGATATTTATTTTTTAATTACTTCTAAAACTTATACTTAGAAAACCACACTGCAACTTCGAAGCAGCTCAAAGAAAAATCCGCAGAGTTAAAAATACACAGCCAAAAAATTCTTAAAAATGCACACATCACATATCGACATGTCCTCTTCAAAAGGGTATCTTTGGTTTTTCAATTTTTGAAAAAATAGAAAAAATTCCTTTACGTGGACAAATATGTGTTTAAAACGATGCTGAAATCGAATGTGGTCACTTTCGAAAAATAATAAATAATAGTATAATGCGAAAAAAATTAACAAAAAAATATGCACATCACACTGCATTTTATGTAGATCATGCTCATATATTTATTTTTTTTAAATTTATAATGCAATATTGAATTACTCTACGTGGACACGAGCCACTTATTAGCTTCTTCAAAATTTTAAGGTCACACAGTTCATTAAACGCAAAAATTCACACATTAAATGACATCGGAATATTTTTAAAAAAATATCACTATGAATCCAACATAATATTCTACAATTTGTTTTCTTACTGCAAGTCAAAATTTACATGGCATATATGCGTTTTGAGGGCTTCTATCTAGCACATGAGTAAAAAATCAGGTTTTCATCGCCAAATTTGGCCAAAAAGTGTTACCCATCTTCATGGAATCACCCATACTCAATTATGTCCTTTATATGATAAGGTAAACAGCTGAGAAACCGTTGTACCTTAGGTTTCTCGTCCACAATATATGGCACATACCTGAGCAGACTTAGAAATTTACTATTCAGTTCTTTCATATTCATTGTACCCATTTTTAGCTCGTAGAATTCCTTAGCCCTTTCCTCATAGTACTGTTCAGATAAAAAATTTATCTTTGAAATATTTCTTAAATGTACTCCAATTTATGTTTTTCTCCCTTATACCTTTTACTCTTTTTACGTCCTGCCACCATATATCAACTTTTCTCGTAATATTATAAATAGCCATCCTGGCCTTCAGTAGATTAGAGTAGTTATAAATTTGGAAGTATTTCTTCATCCCGGACAGCCAGGATTCTGCTTCTTCCCCCTTCTTAGTTTCTCCATTAAAGGTTGGTGGCTTGATGCTCTTGAACTTCCCAAAGATTTCTTCATAAAGTTTAAATTTTCTCTTCCTAGTATGGTGGTTATCTTCACTACTGTCACTAGTATAATAAAAATTATGTTTATGTAAATCACCATATACTTCAAAAGATGAGCTACTTTCGCTTTTAATTTGTTTTTTCCTTTTATCTTTATGTTAATAACCTATATTTTCATACTTAGTTCTTTTACCTTTTCCTTCAGTATGAAATCTTTCTATTAAGATCTAATTTAGCTCCTCTTGAGCTCTCTGAATCCTCTCATTTTCTTTCTTAACTAATTCCATCTCTGATTTTAATTCTTTAACTGTTTGTAGTAGTTTGGAAGAATTATTAGTTATATCTTCTTGTATAGGTTCTTTTTGAAGATTATTTCATTCAGTGTAAGGAGATTCCTCATCTGCATATTCTTCCAATCTATCCATACTTGTCATTAACTCAGAAACAAAATTCTCCGTTTGTATCATTCAAAGAAAATAACATCAGCATATTTATTTAAATTTACTATTCCAAATAAGCAAGTTGAGCTACATTCAGGCCTAGTGTTTGAACCTTGTGCTCTGATACCACATGTAATATCCTGAAAATTCGTAAAAATTTAAAATTTTTCAAGTGACATAAAATGTCTAAAGTCGCAGCTAAGTACTTGCTAATGGTTAGCGAAAAATGAAACAGTTTATAAAAGAACATGGGATTGCTTCTTTATAAGAACCTGTAAACTAAAAGGTGTAGTCTTAAAAACTTGTGTTAGTGCTACTAATGACTTAGCAGCTGTAATTCTATCAAATTTAGAAAAGGACTTGCATTTTGTTGCTGTTAGATATACTGATGTTTATCTTTTGTCAAGTAGGTAAGAATTCTTGTGTGTGATCAGGGCTTACCTAGCGCTCAGCTAACTCAATTGGACTGCTGGTTCCTTACAGGTTTAGCAGGTAAGTGTATGATCTAGTAGGGTGTTATTTAAATTCAAGTCAAGAAGCTACTTCCCTAGCATGATTAAGATGCTAGTCTTAGAAAAAGTTTTAATATGTTGCTTGTCTTCAAGGAGGTAAAGTTAATCTTTTTCTGTCGTTACAACTCCCTAATAAAAGTATAACAAAATGCATCAACATAGTTATAAAATTCTTTTCAGATACTATGCCGAAGGAAAATCAAATTACTATTTGGTTCGAGTCCAAGAATACCATATACTTTTGTTGGAAGCAATTTTGATCTGGATTTTAACTAGGATGCATTCATAGTACTCCGTATTTTTCTTAGTTGAAGCATACATTTGATTCTAGTTTTGAGCATCATTAAAATGAATCATACACAAGAATTATTTGTAGTTCCTAAGCCACCATCCTAGCCTATTTTTGCTGGAAAAGAGTTACTCTAAAACTCCTACGACATAACATCCAAAGATGTATACCATTTTACCTTATCCTAGGTTTTTCATTATATAATTTTCATAATATATAAGGATGTACTCCTTATTCCTTGTATATGTATCTTCTACTTCAAAAACTGAGTGTACTCTCAACTATGACTAAAACTTCATGCAAGTTGATTAGTAGACTTTTGAAATATCTATATACAAAGTTTTAGCACATAAAGTTAGCAAAAGATTCTATTTGAAAAATTGACATAGCCTATGGGTTACTTCATATCTTAAGATTATGATTTATAACCTATGTATCGCTAATCTCCATTGCAATGATATATATTATTGGCAATCATAAACAATGTATAGTTTATAATAATCATTGGTTGATTGTAAATCATTTTGTTGCAGCGCTGACTATGAAACTCTACCCACATTGGAGGAAATATTTAGAAGGACACGTGGGATGGTTTTATCCACACAAGGGTTGACTTATAACTCCAAAACCCTACTCATTTGTTTTGCAGAGTGAGGGCTCCTCCGTCTTGTTAGCCGAGCTAAGAGCTCACAGCCATTGGAGACCTGTAACCTCCTTCAAGTTTTGACAGCTTGCTTCCATTCAAATGTTGTGACTGTCTTGAGAGAGGTCATGAGTGGTTTTGGTCTTTAAAGGTTGATGTGGTTTACAGAGAGTGTATATACTGGTTTCTCTTTAGGACTCAAGGATTGTGTTTGTCTTAAGCCTGCAAAATGATTGACAAAGCTCGAGCATGAGTACTTCTTCATCCAGTTGAGTTGTTTGCTTGTTTTCCTTTGCAATGGTGACTCAGTGTCTTATTTCCTTCTAGCCCGATGCCAAATCGATCCACGGTGGCTGGTTACCTTAGCTTCATTCAGAAACAGGTAAAGATGTACACTCAAATCGTTTTTAGGTTAATTTTTATAAAAGGTTTTTTTTTACAAATTTTAAGAAAGAATTGTAATGATAAGGTTTGTAAACTTCCAGGTCCTTCTCCCGGCTTTGTAGGTGGAAACAAGGTTCTCCTTCAACGTTCCACTGGAGCATTCAAATGGTAAGCCCTAGTTGCAAATGAGGGTTTCTTCCTGCAATTTGTTGTGGTGGTTGGAAGTCAGGTTCTTTGCGGTTGAAAAAGCACGGCCTCGATTTACCTGCTAGCTTGTTGTTTCTTGCTTGCTTGATTTTGTATGAGTTCGAAACCCTTAGAGGTTAATTTGTGCAAGGAGGATACAGGCTTATAGTAGCCGTGATAAATATTTTTTAAGTATAATCCTTTACGGCCTGAGCAATGTACACTTCTTTTACTTATTTGATAGAGATAAGCTCTAAGCCCTACGAGGCTACCGACCTCTGTTTGGTTTGTTTTTAGTTTTTAAAATAGATTTTAAGGGAAGAGGAGGACTGTTCACCAATCAAAACATGTAAACGGATTAAGGGTTTTTACCTGTCAGTAATATATGGTTACTATTCGATATATATTATTTTGTTTTAGCTAAGATTGGACAGGCCTGTGTCTTAATCCTGTAATTCTAAAGGCAATAAGCCATTTCTTCCTATTTGATTTTGTTTTTAATAAATGGTTATAGTATTACTTTAATTGTTGTCATGTAATTAAAAGGATTTACAGTGAAAAATTATTTATGGAAATTTTTACTGTGTTAAGAGTACTATTATTACTCTGTTTGGCTCTTAAGAGTAAATTTTTAAGTATATCCTGTAGTTCGGTGAAAGAATAAATTTTACATGGAAAAAATTCTTAGCTCTGTTTATTATTTTTCCTTCAATGATTTTTACAGTTGTTTTAATTCTTATAAGGGAAGATTTAGGGTAAATACTGCAAGCTTGAGAATATGATTAAGTTTATCTTTCAATAGCCTAGGTAGTTGCCTTGAGGTTACAGTAGAAACTTTTGTTTTAATACCGAGACAAATATTGTCTGGGAATAAATTATTATGAGAATTTATTGAAATCTTTCTAAATATAAACCCTAAGTGATAGTCTCTTTATTATACCTATGTTTATTTGTTAAACTATATGTATTGTGTTTATAAAGAATACGAGTATTAAAATAGTTCTATATGTAGTATGATTACTAAATATCTTTATATTCCTATGTTCAGTTCTTGTCTTAAGTAAATACATTCAATAGATAAAGTATTTACTGTTTCTTTACAGAAAATAATCATAAGCAAACTCTAGCAGAATTTAGTTACATTTTTCATTCAGGTTAAATGAAAATCATCATATCTACCTAAACACCCAGCTGTACTAGAGTACTTCCTAAGCCAGGTGTGGAAAAATACAGTATGGAAATATATTTCTATTTATTTCCTATTTAGCATATTTACTACTATTTCTAACATAATCTGTCAATTACTAAGTCCATCAATACACAGTTACTCTTTTCTTCATAAACCCTAATAAAATGTTAACATCACCTGCATTAGAAAACTAGTAAACATTTTACTGAAGACGGTAAATAAATATAATAACATGAAGCAAATAGAACGTGTCAATGATGAGGTGACAACAGCTTAAGGAGGTTGTTCCTCCCAACCAACTCATGGGGAAATCTTAGACTGCTCTTCCTCAGGACCCCCGAGCTTGTTTCCTGGTACTCTTGGTAGAGTACTGGGTGAAGGATATGTCATTAAGACCTTCTGTCACCTGACTGGTCCAATTACCTTAGTAATCCAAATCTGCTCACAGCAGTAAGAAATTCAGCCTAATAGCTGCAATAACTTCAGTCTCAGTAGTTAACCCCTCAAACTCACTTCAGTAATCCCCTCCATCGAATTTCTCATGAGAAAATTCATTCACTCTAAATGATCACCTCTCAGAAATGAGCAGCCTCAGCTATCTTCAATGGGAAATTTTATAGAAATTCCTAGATCTTCTAGGTTAGTTTTCACTTAATGAGCCACCTACTCCAATTCCACTTTCTTGGGGAATCATGACCACAAATATAGGGAATTTGCCACCCGCAACAGTTGGATGTAGTTTTAGGATGCTGCAACTTGTCAGTGTACTCTCCACCCAGTCTCCTCCACCAAGTGACCAATTAACACTCTTTTAATAGATTCCCTAAGCTGTTGTCTCATCATTTATTTATTTATAAATAAAATATTTTGAATTACATTAATTATTCTTGACCCCACTTGGTCATCAATTACAAACTTAGCATAAAATATAACACTATGTTCCTCAAATAACATTAAATTGTTTTTGCAAATTGGGGCATGTGACACATAAGGAAGCCAACATAGTAGAAATTTATATGAAGGAGATTAAAAGATTACATAGAATACCTAGGGCAATCTGAATATGAGTACAACTTATCATCCATAGACATATGGGAATAAATTTATTGAAGATATGCGAGTCAAAATGTATGTGATAGATCAACCATCAAAATGGGAAGATTAATTCCATTTGGTAGAGTTTAATTATAATAATGGGTATCATGCATCTTTAAAGATGAGTCCATTAAAGCCTTGTATGGAAGAAAATGCAATACTCCAATTAGATGGGATAATCCAATAGGAAGATTGTTGCTGGGCCAAAATTGCTTAGGCAGGGGGAAGAACAAATGGTTAAGATCAGGAAGAATTTTAAAATGACACAAGCAATACAAAAAATCTATGCAGACAAAGGAAGAAAAGAAAGAGCATTTAGAGTTGGTGATCATGTGTATCTAAAAGTATGGCCAAAAAAACATTCCCTCGGGATTGGGATACATCTTTAGTTATCTCCCAGATATTTTGATTAGCTTGAAATATTAACTAGGATAGGTCATATTGCATATGAGCTTGCATTTCCTGCATGCATAAAAGTGCATAATGTGTTTCATGTATTGTTATTGAAAAAGTATGTACATGATCCTAACAAAATTATTGATTGGGGTTCAATTCAGGTGGAACCCGAAGGAGATATACTAGTGCTACTAGTGCATATCCTAGATAAGAAAGTCACATTGCTTTGGAACAAGGAAATTAGGCAGATAAAAGTCCAGTGGATGCATTACATCCCTAAAGAAGTAAGGTGGGAGGCGAAGGATACAGGAAGCATACCCACAACTGTTTTGAAATTTTGTATATGTAAATAGTGGTGACATGCACTCAAGACGATGCATAAATTAAGGGAGATGGGAATTTAGCACTCCGTTTTTTACCCTAGTATATAAAAATATGTAATTATTGATGAAAGGGATACAAGTTGGATATGTATTTTCCAGAATGACCAAACTATGTAAATTTGTACATTTTCACTCTTTAATATAAAATCCATGACTACTGCAGACTAAAGGACAAAATAAGAGATGGGGGAATATCATTACATAAGGGGGAGAGTGATTTTCCTAATCCCGGGATTAGAGGAGAAAAGTGTCCAACCCCAAGTTTGTCACTTGTCCAACTCTCCGTAGAAAAGGGGGAAAAGTGCCCAACCCCAGGTGTGCCAAGTGGCTAGTTCTTATCAACCTTGGTGCCACTTGGCTAGTCTCAACCATGTATATAAAAGAGAGAGATATCCCATCATTCCATTCATTCTTTCATGTCAGAGACAAATTCTTATTACTACCAGTCTGAACTACCTGCATCAGAACCCCAATAACCTGTACTACCATCACCATACCACCATCACCCTTCTACACATGGAGAACCATATAGAGAACAATGAAACTTTCTAGAATCATGGCCCAAAGAGTTCCCTAATGGCATATGCTTGAGCCCTGGAAATAAATTGGGGAAACAAAATTGTGGTACTATTATCTCAGAGAAGGGAGCTTGAGGTACCGTTAGATTACAGAAGGGATACCCATTCCTTGGGTTTTGCAGACCGAAGGAAAAGGAGTGCCATAGGATTAGGATATGTAGCCAAAGAATCCAACACATTCTTATGGATTAATAGTCCCAACTCAGGGATGGCATGTCAAAGAAATATATAGATTGATAGAGCCTATGACTGGGTGGAACACCCTTAGTCTATAGATAGTCGATTTACATTTTTAGATAAGTATTCACTTGTGTATGAAATGTGTTGTGGATGTCATTGAAATGTGCTTAATGTAAATATTGTTGAATGATTTATTTAATTTCATGGAATTACTGTCGTTTGTGGGTTTTCATTCATGACAAATATTCTTGGATTGTTTCCATACATGTTTATATTAGCTATGGTGTTCAAATGCATCCATAATTTTACAGTAAAACTTAATTTAACGAGTAGAAAAATGAATTAGGATAATTGAAGTGTTTATGGGTAAAAATATGGATGTATCATAACACAATGGGCATTATGAATGCACCAAGTCATCATATAGATTAATGCATTAATCATAAATCTATAAATTCATTAGTTTCTATGTATCCATTCATGCTATAAAAAGGAATCCATAATATTACATGTTTTAAAGTATTACATGATAGGAATAACTACTAAGAGATGAATTTTATTGAGCATCACAACTTGATTTATATAGCTGAGAAGTGGCCCTTGGAATTTATCTTCCAATAGGTCCTTTAGACTTCTCAAAGATTCTTAATCTTATCCTTTAATCACTAAAAAAAATTATTTGCATGGAACCAATCCGTACATATTAGGTTCCGAACATTCCCCCCCTTAATAAAAATGGGTGTCCGTGAGTCCAAGCATCTTCCTAAAATTTTTAATGTTTTCTCTTCCAAGTGCTTTGGTGAAGGTGTCTACAATTTGTTCATTGGTGGAACAATGTATCAAGTGGATTGTTTTGACCTCTACATGATATTGAATTAGATAGTACTTCGTGTTGATATTCTTGTTTTAATCACAGAGTATGGGATTCTTGGGAAACTTGAATGCATAAGTGTTGTCAATTAATAGAGGAGTAGAATTCACCTATTTCTCAAGCAAATATTCAAGTATTTTCTTGAGCCATAGAATTTCCTTTGTTGCTTCTGTCGTAGCCACATATTCTACCTTTGTTGTGGAATTAGTTGGGATTGAATTTTTGCTTGATCTCCAAGAGGCAACTGCTCATCCAAAACTCATGAGGAAACATGAAGTAGACACGCTAGTATCTTTTTCATTGTCAAATTCTAAATCAAAATACCCAATTAGGTTGAAGTCATCAACCTTAGAATATTTGAGTCCAAAATCTTGAGTACGTTTCGAGTATTTCATAACTCATTTGGAAACACACAAATGTCCTTCACAAAGTTTTTGCATGAACTTGGAAAGGATCCCAACTACAAATGAAATATATGGTTTGGTGGTGGTATGGTAGATATGACTCCATACAAGTTGTTTGTACTTAACACATTATACAACCTGACAAGAACTCTAAATAGCTCTATTTTTTGTACGTTGCATTTAGTGGTTATTTTTACCCCCTAATAAAAAAGTGGTGCTACCTAGCACACCATTTTTTTCGGGGATAAAATCACAATTTTTTGGAAATTCAATGGTTTGAACATAAAAAAGACAATATTTATTAAGAACATACAATAATGTTTTTCAAAAAACCTTATATGTATGTAATTGATTTTTTTATTAACAAAATTAAAATTTTTTCTTTAAATTATTTATCAAATTTTGATTAAAAAAAATATAACAATGTTTAAAATTTAAAAAAAAATAAATACAAGATTAATAAATCTAAAAAACACCTTAAAAATACATTAACAAAAATAATTGAAAAGAAATAAACAAATTTAAAAATTTATATATGCTTATTTAAAATGCTTTATTAAGATGAAAATATGAAATTCTTTCATTAAAAAAAATATTTTTTTATTAAAAATAGATTTTATTTAAAATAAAATAAAATGTTATTAATTAACAAATAAAAATAAATTAAAAAAAAACTTTTGAAAACATTACAATTTAAAAAAAATTAAAAGTAATAAAAAAAACAAATTTGGCTAAAAAAACAATGTAGTGCATCTATCAGACTCTCTCCCAACCCCTATCTTATTGTTAAAGACTGCGCTTTGCTGCTTCCTTCGTTGTTGCCTCCTTCGTTGCTGCTTCCTTCGTTGCGCTTTTCTTTGAGGCTATCTTACTATTAAAGACTGCGCTTTGCTGCTTCCTTCGTTGTGCTATCAATAATAGATAGCATCAGATAGGTATAACAGTTAAGTTGTGGGCTGATTACCTTGTGCATTTAACATTACAACATCGCAAGGAAACACCTAGGGCGTTTAACAACCAGTTAAGGGATGCACACATATCCTGTCTAAATACCCCTGGCATGAGAAAGCATCAGAGCATCTATAGATCCATATGTGAATTGGAGCATCAGATCAAAGATAACTAAGAGAGGCTTTCAAATGGCCATCTATGAGAGCTGAGTAGATGCTTTAGAAGTGTTCGAAGAACATTCTGAGAGGCATCAGAGAAGCATCAGAAGGTGTTCAGAACATGTTCGGAAGGGTACCAACTGAGAGGCATCAGGCTGCGGCAACATGACTTATGGTCGCTCAGCAGTTGGCTCATAGTAGGCTGTTTGGGATCCTCCCAACCATGGAAGTCAGCCTCATTAGAAGTCAAGCGACTCCAACCAGTATGAGTGCCATTGAGAGACATCAATGTACCAGTGCTACTAAGAGGCCTCATAAGGTGCCATCAACCTATGGTGTTATTAGAACACACAGGGAATTAAGGAGGTATTTGGAAAGGTGGGCTGAACTAGCTGCCAGCGAGCTTCAGTAAGCTGGCTTGATTGAGGGATGTGACAAGTCTGTCTGAAAAGCATTTTTATTATAAAAAACAGCATCTGGGAGGCTTACCGAAGTCTGTTAAAGGCTATTCTAATGGCTATGCAGCTTCATAACTAGCTGGCTGATAGGGCTACAACTGGGCTTTTTTCATAGCATCGACAATTGAGTGATAGGGCATATGGCTGAATGGATGCATGGCAGCTTCTGGTGGCTGAATGGAAGCATGGCGACCACAACTTGAAGCTGACGACAACGACTTGAATCCGGAAGCAGGTGACCAACATCTAAAGGGGTGACCACCAGCTGACGACGACGACTGGAAGCAGGTGACCAAGATCGAGTCCTTGCGACTAAAATGGGGCGATGTATAAGCGGGAGAAAGCATGGTACTGGAAGGGTACAGCAGGGTACTAGAAGTAGAAAGCTGAGGACTAGAATGGGGCTGTTGATGAGGGGACTAGAATGGCAGAAGGGATCTTTGTACTGATACTGGAAGGATTTCTTTTTTTTATCGATACCCTATTCAAAGGTATGAAGAGCTTGAGGTTGTAAAGAGTCCTCGAGACCAATTGAGGAGTGACTCTTAGAAGGAGAACCAATTTTGGATCTATGCATATGATTAACCAATTTGTACCCATTTTTGCACCTACTTTTGCATCCATTTTTGCTTCCATTTTTGCATCATTTTTTATGTCTATATTTGCATCCCTTTGTGCATTCAAATTTGCATCCACTTTTGCATTGGCTTTTGCACCAAGAGTTATGTCTAATTGTGCATATATCTTTGCATCTACTTTTGTTGCATCCACTTTTGTATGCAACTTTCCATCCACTTTTGTACCCACGGTTGTGTGTAAGTTTACATCCCATTTTGCATCTTATTTTGCATCCACTTTTGAGTCCACTTTTGTTGCACCACATTTTGCACCCACTTGTGTACCTACTTTTTCACCCTCTTTTGCTTCCACTTTTGTGTCCAAGTTTTTGTCCACTTTTGCATCTAGTTTTACATTCAGTTTTGAGTCTAGTTTTGCAACCAGATGTTGAAGATGACGATGAGGATAATGATGATGATATTTACAATGACTATGATGATGATTATAATGTTTTTGATTATGATGACAACAATGACAATGATGATGATGATGTTGATGGAAATGAAATGAATTATGACGATGGCGATGTTGATGGCACATTCTCAAAACCTAAGGATCAAAACCTAGCATATGATATACCATTAAAAAGATATCACACCTCCATAAATCATCTATAGGTATAATTACCTCCTTCAAACTAGATTTTGAATAGTATTTGACCAAGAACATAAGTTAGTAGAATTTGACCTTCTGAGAGGTGTACAACTTACGTTGTTCATAGACTGGGCATACAAATGCAGAATTGAGAAAATGATTGCTTGTAAGAAATCTTATCAATATCCCTATAAATAAAACCATGGATTTTTTCTATCAAAGAACCTAGTCATGTACCTATTCATGTAGGACTCGCCTAGGGACCAACAAAATGGACCAATGATTAATTTTTTGCAAACTATGCCAGCTTCTCACAAAATCAAAACCTGTTAAACATGAAATAGGAAATTATGATATGGGAGGGTTTCAAATATTGGAAATAAAACTATGAAGGATTTCCTTAAGGACAAACGATTGAGGTTGTTAATCGAGCCATATGAGGTCAGTTTGAACCTGATTGAATGTTTACAGGACTTTGATGGGTGGTGAGGCTGAATGGATGTAAAGTAGGCATCTCGTAGGTGATAGAAGCTATAAAGTATTGTAACTTTGAACTCCATTTAGCCCTACTATCCCTAGTTTGATAACTGCGGTCCTGGCCAAAATGAGACTGTGACCCTAAAATTGTCTTGAAATTGATCATTGATATAGTCTTTATTGCATGTTAAATCACTATGTGGTAGAAACAATCAATGCATGTGGGTTCTTGTAATTATTTAACAAGGAAAGAGTTATAATAAGTATGACTCCTACACCTTTAATTTCTTTGACTAGAACCATATATTGGAAACTCCTAAGAGCAACCTTTTGTCTTGATTCTGGAAGATAAGTTTGTGAAACATCATGGTGAGCCCATAATGTTATCACTTTGATTCACCAATGTCAATTGCTTCTACAAAGAATATTCCAAAGAACATTTTGAAAACGGATCTATAATTACTTTTGACTTTTTGCTAGTTCACTTTTTTTACTCCATCGTACTCGAGCTACTCATAAGAGAGTGTTACCAATTCCATCATTAATGATAGACACTACACATATATTCTTGGTTCATGTGATTTGTAACATACCCAATTCTATTACAATTTTTTTTAACTAATCAACAAAACATATTAAGTATGCATACATATTCATTTATTGATTTGTAATAGATCGTTATAATTTAAGTGCACACTCTCTATCTAGTTTTGAACACTATGTTCATTGTTGAACTAACATTATTATTTATGTTATCACACAAAATCTTTGCTTGCCTTATTTGCTTTAGAATAATATATTATTATTTATTATTTATGTTACCATCAAAATTGCCATAAAATACTTTATATATCCATTTGTTATTGTTTGCATGGGATTTACCTAGGGAAATATTTTAACCCTAGAGATCAAAACCTAGCATATGATATACCATTAAATAATTGATATAGCATATTAATAATTTTTTAAATGAAAGTTATAAATATAATTAGTTTATAAAAAGCAATTTATAAAATAGCTTTTGGTTAGAATTTGGTAAAAAAATTTGGTAAAATTTAAATTTGAAAGTGTTTAAATTGTGTTTTTAGATCCATAAATAGATTCAACACCTTCAATACCTCATCACACCCACTTTATGCAATTTCTGTAATTAATATATATTATTATAATTTTTTTAAAGATTACCAATTGTAATAAAATAAAATAAAATAAATGCTCCAAAAAATTGAAAATATAGAATATTTAGACTTACAAAATAATATATATATACCATTGTTCTTAATACATAATATTAATATTAATTTAACAACAAATTTATTAATGTTAAATTGATTGTTTTTTTAATATTCACATGATTTTACTAGGTACATGATGCTAACCAATAAAAAATCCATCTACATGCAATTTGCTTGAAAAAAATTGTAGATATCATGACATAGATGAGAATTCATTTAAAACAAAACTTCTGTGATAGAAGATTAAGAGTTCAATTGTTTTTTTTTTCCATTTTTTTAATTTTTTTTAATAATAATTAATAATTTTATTATGCATTTTTTTCAAAAAAAAAAAAAACTTCTATCTTTCCAAATCTTTTTATATTTTTTAAAATCTCAATTATAATAAACAAAAGAAATAAACAAACTATACCACTAATATGAAAAAAAAACATGCATGCCAACAAATACACCCATAAATTTTATAACAACCTGCCTTATTAATTTTAAGGAAAATTGCCTTACTTAATCTTTATCCTTTAGCAAACAAAATTCATTGGTAAACCAGTGACAACATAAATCACAACTATAAATTTTAAAACAATTTGTCTTACTTATTCTTATCTGATCTGAGGCTATCGCGCAACAAGTAGTCACAAGGGTTTAAAATAGGGCAGACTTAAACTTTCATTTATGGACGGGACGCATCTGCAAAATACCCATACCCACAAATGAAATCAGATTTACAAGATATCCAGAGTTGGGAGGCCCCAAAGCAAAGTACATTTCATTTGCAGATTTGCAGTCCCGTGTCTCAGTGTCGGTAACAATCAAAATCCGAAACTTTTCTGTATTCTAAGCCAAATTTTGATGTTCTCTCTAAAATCTTAGCTGTATTTCACTGAGCTGTATTTGACTGGTAAATTGACCCATGACGGACATTTACCCGTCAATATTCCATCCCTGCCTCGGAGGGAGCGTTGTTTTTATTTTTATTTTTTAAATTGGTTTTTATTTTTATTTTTAAAATAGTTTAAAAATATTAAGTTTTAAGTTTTTAATTTTTTTTAAATAGTTTTAAATTTTAAATTTTAATTTTTTTATTATAACGTTCTTTTGCTTTTTTAATTATTTATAACGTTTTCTATTTTGTTTTCAGTTTTTATTTGATTTTATTTATTTATAATGTTATTTTTTTTCAATTTTTATTTGATTTTTTAAATTTTTTTTGTTAATATGTTTTTTTTTTTAATTTATAAATTTTTATCTCTTTTAATAAAAATTCATATTATTATTAATAAAAAAAAAATTAATATGAACTTCATATTTTGAATTAAAAAATTATTTTTAATAAAAACTTCTTTATTTTAAATATTAATCTCTTTATAATTAAAATTATATAAAAAAATAATATAAAAGATTATAAAAAACTAAGAGGGGACTCATGGCCAGGAAGAGAGGAGGCTCTATTTCTCAAGGCCATAATTTCAAAAATATTGCAATGTTAGCAGGACATTAGTTTAGAGGTTGATTTTGAGATTTTTCTACCAATGATAGTAATTGTTAAGTTTGTGCTTTGAAACAAGTTAAGATTTTTGCCTTTGAAAAAACCAACATGCTAAGAGTAGCATTAGTTTTCTATTCAATGGTTGATTTTAAGGTTGTTCTTAACAACAATATGTGTTTTTAAGGCAGTGGTTGTATTTTTAACCTTGAAACAAAAAAGTGTGCTACTAGTAGCATCACATTTCTATTTCAAGGTTGATTTAGGTGTTTTTGACACAAAAAAAAATGGATTTTGGGGTCTAGAGTTCTCATTATAAGTATAAAGTTCTAGTTAGGTTGTATAATGCGTTACTTGGTTGCATCCTCAAATTCATTCCCTTCTTTTGATGTGAGAGTCAAGTTATGTTACATTGGATTGGATAGAGGAATGCATTTAATCATGTCGAACCTATTCAACAATTAGATTCCAATGCATTTTTTATGGGAGATGAATATGTACTTAGTATTTTGAGTCACTTCAATTCCCAAGTAGTAGTGAAGGTTTCCAAATATATCATCTCAAATCCCTTCTTCAAATCTTTCTTAATGGATGCAATATAGCTTTCATTGTTCTTTGTCATCAAAATATCATCTACATACACCACACGTTATACAACAAATATTCCAATTATCTTTAGAAACAACGTTTCATCATCAAGATTAAATTTTTTAAATTTACTTTAGAATATGCTCAGTTAACTTTTCATACCATGCACAAGGTTCTTGTTTCAAGCCTTGCAATGAATTGATGAGTTTGCATACCTTTTGTTCTTATCCCTTCACAACAAAGCCTTCTAGCAGAGACATGAAGAAATTCTCCTTCAATTCTCCATTCAATAAAGCAATATTCACATCCATTTGATGAAACTTCTACCCATTATGTGCAACCAAAGACAATAAAGTGCAAATGGCATCCCATTTTTCTATGGGTGAGAAAGTCTCCTCATAGTCAATGCCTTCCTTCTGTGCAAAATATTTCACCATAAGCCTCATCTTGTGCATGTCAAGTGTAATGCCCCTGACCCTTATGATAAGGAAAAAAGTTCTAAATTTCGTTTTAAGAACAATGGAATAAGGTTAAGACAACTAACCATTGAATGATTAATTAAAATTCAAACTTTAATAAACATCACTAAGGTTGTGTTACTTAATTAAATTACTCGTCGCTCTTAGTTAAATAATATCAACACTCAAAAAATATATCAACATTAAATTTAAGTTCATAATCACATTCAGTGCATGAATAATGAATCTATTATCATAGTGTGATTAGGGTCCTACATTAAATTCTTATACTTTGTAGAGATTATTGAAAACATAGTTTATAATTGTTAAGCATTGTGTCGTTAATTGTTTGTAGATTTAATTAGTGTGTGGTGTTGTTTGGTGTGTGCTTTCAGTGAAGATAAAAACTAAGGAAAACACACATCAAGAAACATATGTAGGCTGTAACCTACATCCACACCATAACCAAAGAAAAACAAAAGACACCAGCTACAATCACAGCCCACAAAATCACCTCTCAATGGTTGTCTCGTACAACCATTTTTCACTAATATATTTTAGATTGCATAGATTCCTCCCTTCAGCCATCAATCAATATTACATTCAGATTACATTATTAAAACTCAGATCTGCAAATAGGAGAAGATCCATGCATAGAACATTTCCTATCTAACAACTAGTGCGCTCAACCTGGCACTGGGAAAACTGTTGGACCAAAACAAACATATATTGGTCATCTGGAAAGTTTTTTAGAAGAAACAAAAAACAATCCTTACTAGAAACGTTGTTCTGAACAAAATGGAATAGGTCCCAATGGACAAAAATGAATATATATTGGTGAACCCAAACATATGGTTGCGCCCCTCCGAGTACCGTAGAGTCATAGTTACATTTTTTTAAGAAGAGATAGAAGATCATACTGAATATATTTTGGATTCGAATCATATGAAGTCCATTCTTCTTGTAACCAAATTATGACATAAAATAATAAAGAATACATATAATTCAATTCATCCACCTTTTCACATAATTAACATAATAATATTTTAAAACATAAATAAAATCATATGAGAAATACTTATCTCAAGATATGGGAAAGTGGCTACAGTGAGACGACTTTCATCTCAACCATAGACACCATCAAGCCTTCCTTGCTTGAACAGGTCACCCCTGAGATGAGACCATGGACCCACGGGTAGAGGAACACTTAGTCTTGAAACTCTTGGAGCTACCTCTTCCAAGAACCACAATGCTTCCCACTATTACTTTCATGTCCATCTCCATTGCCTATGGGATATGACCTAGCTCGCCATTCCTATTTCCTGGATTTCGGTGTGAGAACTCGGACTAGTAGAGTGATAGAATGGAAGCAAAGGGAAAACAACTAGACTAACTCTAACTCTTAATACACTCCCAATCCTACCAACATTCCCAATATGGATAGATAGCACAAGTCACCTGGTCCAAAGCTCAAGATTAACTTCAACAAGGAGAGGGAATATGAATTTATAGCACAAGGAGGCCAACTCCAACCCAAAGGGATCAACTCAAATTAGAAATAGGTAAGGTTTAAGCTTCATAATGGAGACTTACTTGAATTAGTGGAGTGTTGGCTTAGTGAAAAGATTCTCTTTCCTGAATTAGCACCATGAAGAGGAGTTATAAAAAACTAAGGAGTGGAACCATGAAGAGCACATAAAGGAACACTAATGCATAAAGGGGGTTACAAATAACAAAGGAGGGATAAATAGGTGAGAGAGGGAATCCAATAGGGTAAAAAATATCATGGAAGCACAAAAATAGGATCATCAATGCATAGTGTAAGAGTGGAAGCTAGAAAATAGCTTACAACCCCTAAAAACTAGAAAAAGGGCTCATAAATGACCAAAAACACATAAATGTGAGGGATTATCTTCCCAAGGAGGGTGCTCTAGGAAAGAGGGGCCCACTAAGGTGTGAAAAAGATGCAATATTAACTCCATAGCTCATAAATATTGAGAATAGGGTTTGTTGTACAAGGTTTGGGTGACCAACATTATTAATGTCACCAAGGTCAGTAAATATGAATTGGGATGGACAAACTTAATCCAAACACAAGTTATAAGGTGCTATGAATGTCCCCACTCCCACTCACTTTGTGGAATCCATGGTCCCCCATACTCTTTTAATTTCCTTTGTTGAACTCGTTTTTTATTTAATCAATAGTAACAACATTCAAAGATAGCAAATATGCTAGTAATAACATTAACATTACTAATAGTGTCAAAGTCCAACCAAAGTCACATTATCAAACAATAGTCATAAGTACTTAATCACATTGATCAAGCAAAGGAGCATAAGTCCACAATCATATAAAATATCATAAGTCCATAATGAAAAAGAACATAAGTCACATGAAATATAATAAGTTTGGTGTTTAACATTTGGGGTATTACATCACCCTCCCTCTTAAACAATGCATCGTCCTTGATGTATGTTACATACATGCTACAAAATTTCAAAATAGATGAGGGCATGCTTACCTCATGGCATCCTCCATCTCCCAAGTTGCATCCTCAGGATTGTGATGGGTCCATTGGACATTTAACTGCCTGATTTCTCAATTCCAAAGCAGCTTGACCTTGCTATCCAAAATGGCAATAGGTTGTACCGAAAAATACCATTCCGATTCCACCTATATCAGAATCCACTCAATCACATGATTAGTACCATGTTCATATATATATATATATATATAAAATAAAAGCACTCTAAATACTTGAATCACATTCCAATCAATTACATAAGTAGTATCAGCTATATAATTTTTCAAGAAAGACATATGAAACACATTATGTACTCTAATGCAAGTAGGTAGGGCCAACTCATAAGCAACAATCCTATCTTAGCTAAGACCTCAAAAGGTCCATAGTATCTGGTAGTTAGCTTGGAGTAATTTCTCAAGTTTAAGGAACTCTTCTTAGGTCTAACTTTAAAAAAAAATGATCTCCAACTTGAAATTGTCTAGCGGTCCTGTTATGATCTGCATAGATTTTCTTCCTATCTTGAGCTACCTTTAGATTTTCCTTTATCTTTACCATTTGATCCTCCATATCCTTTAATAATTCTGGTCCAATAATGACTCTGTCTATTGAGAGTATTGCACTTCTTTCCATACATGGCCTCGAAAGGACTCCGCTTCAAAGATGAATGATATTTATTATTATAAGCAAATTTCACCAAGTGTAAATAGTATTCCCACCTATATGGTTGATCCATCACATACATCCTTAAAATATCTTCAATCACTTGGTTAACTCTTTTTGTCTTTCCATTTGTTTGAGGGTGGTATGTTGTACTCATGTTTATACTTGCACCAAACCCCTTGAACAATCCTTTCCAAAAGTTAGAAGTAAATTTTGAATCTCTATATGATACTATAGCCTTCGGAATACCATGCAATTTAACTACTTATTTCATGTAAATATATGCAATGTTAGCTGATTTGTGAGTTTTATTTACTGCAATGAGTGTGTTTCCTTAGTCAACTTATCTACCAAAACCAAGATAACATCATTTTGCAATCTTGTCTTAAGTAACTTGGTGATGAAATCCATCGTCATTACATCCCATTTCCATTATGGTATTGGTAAGGGCTACAACAAACCTTGTTCAACCCTTAATAATGATACCTTACAACACATAGTGTGGTGCATTACTCCCTATATTGTGATGCATTACATATTATTTATGTCGGTTGGGTTTATTAGAGGGCCTATTAGTTGTTATTGTACACCTTTGTCTCCTATATACGGGAAGGAGATATTCTCATTTTAGTCATCATAATATCTTATCTCATCTTGTGTACTTAGTACATTGTCTAAGGAGGTTCCTCCCTTGATTAAGATTGATATTTATCTATTTTATTCATTGTTAAGGCTTGGATTACTCTCTTATTGTCTATTTCTTTTTTTTTATGATATTTTTGGGACTTGGTTGCATAACATTTGGTATCATAGCTTTTTTCTCGGTACTGGCTTCTGCAAAACGAGTCATCTTGGAAATTTCTATACAACTTATTTTCTACAAGGATTGAGAGATAGAGGTTAAAAAACCACTTCTAAAATAGGTCGAAATATCTTCAATACAAAAATTCAAATCCTAATCCACTACATTTTTGGAGATAATTGTGGAGAAATATAAGGTTTTTGACTAGTACTAAACCTAGTCTAAAACATGTTTTCTTGGGAAAAAGGTCATATATGAGACATCCGAGATCCAAATTGAGTGAGACTAGTTGCATATGAAATAATATGGACCCGATTATCTATGGTATAATTTTACTATACAGAAACAAAATATTGGACACATGACATACAATACAAGTGTGCTCTTCTGGAGATGACAAAAATAAGAAGATTTGGGATATTTGCAATAACATTTTTTTGGAACATCCAAATTAGGTCAGACTTGCAAAATTGGAAATAGGACAGATTAGGGTACCAAAGGATGAAGTTTCAGACCTAGAGGAGTCAAAATTAAAATTTTACCTCAAGCTACAAGTCGACCCTAAAACAATCTTCCAATCAAGGTTTGAAAAAGGCACGTCATTTTGCATTTGAATAACTTTTAGTAGAAGGATATATTTGTGTTAAACCCTAGGGTGTGATATATATTTATTGTTCAAAATTCCACCAAAAAGTAAGTGGAAATAATCACACTCCACTCAAACCCCTAGATGATTCATCCCAAACATAAGATGAAATGAAAGACATTTATTTTAGAGTGACCAAGTTGGAAGATATGATTAACAAAAATGTGAAAATTCGGATGACTTTGCTAAATTGGAAAAGAAGATGGCTACTAAAGAGGATCTCAAAGGGGTGGCTAGTAATGAATATCTTCAAGACTTGAAGAAATTAATGAAGGATATAAAACATAACTTTATTCCTCATTTATCTACTCAAGGAGAGGATAAGGAGGAAAAAGATGACTTATTCCAGTCACGTCCATACAAAAATGAAAAACAATTGGAGAGTAGGAAGTTGGAGTCCTCAAAAGTTGATGATTCACTAGAAGATCATGGGTTCAATTCAAGTCCAAGAAACTACTTTATCCCCAATATTGACATGAGAAAGTTTGATGGAAAGGATCCAATCATGTGTATTTTTTAGATGGAGCAATTATTTGATCTACACCAGGTGCCCATGATGCAAAAGGTAACTATTGCATCCTTGTATTTAGAACTTGATCAATTTGTATGTTACCAATGGCTTTGTGGCTGTAAAAAGGACTCTATTATCTCTTGGTCTATATTCACATAAGTATTTATTACACATTATGGGGATATAAATAGCAACACCTTGTTAAGTCAGTTGGTAAATATCAAGCAAAAAAGTTTCACTTACAAAGCACATCAAGCAATTTCAGCAGCTAAGTCGCAAAATGAATAATATTTCAAAAGATAATTTGCTAGATCTCTTTATTGGAACCTAGAAAGATAACATTCAATATGAGGTGCATCTCTTTGAACCATCATCCCTAGAGAAGGATTTCATGATTACAAGGGAGGTTGAAAATAAAAATATGGCAATGACTACTAGAAAGGCCTTCTCCAATACATATAGAGAAAATAATGTTCCTTCTTCTAAACCACCACAAAGGTTGACACCCCAACAAGTAGATGAAAGAAGAGAAAAGGGATTATTCTTTAATTGTGACAATAATTATAGTAAGGGACATAAGTGCAATAATAAGAAATTATTCTACATATATTGTGAAGAGGAAGAATCAAAAGAAGAGGAACCATCTCTAGAAGAGGTGACATCAGAAGAAATATAAGAGGCTACTTTAGAAGAAATTACTCCTATGATATATTGTCATTCATTGGCTGGAATTAGCACTCCCCAAACTCTCAATATAGAAGGATACATAAAAATAACAAGGTAACAATGTTGATTGATTCTGTTAGTACTCATAATTTCATTCACTATAAATTATCCAAAGTTCTTAATTTCTTTGTATATCTAGATATCTCCCCAGATCTCCAAAAGGTCATTAATAAGCATTCCAAGGTATTTGAATATATTCTAAAAATTATTCCACCTATTCATGACTTTGATCATGCTATCCACTTAATTCTAGGTAGTCTTCCTCCTAAAATCAGACCTTATCGATATCCCTATAGCCAAAAGAGTGAAATTAAGCATATGGTTGCTGAAATGTTAGAGGCTGGCATAATTAGGCCTAACCAAAGTTCTTACTCTACACCAGTGGTAATGGTACCCAATCTAGATGGATCATGGTGTATGTGTCCTAATTATAGAGAGCTAAACAACATCACCATTAAAGATAAGTTTCCCATTCCCATGGTGAATTGTTAGACAAATTACATGGAGTAGTTGTCTTCACAAAGTTGGATCTTCGTTTCAGGTATCATCAAATTCAAATGAAGGCCCATGAAGACATCCCAAAAACATCATTCAGAACTCATGAAGGCCACTATGATTTTTTTGTCATGCCATTTGGTCTAACAAATGCACCTTCCACATTTAAAGGTTTGATGAATTCTATTTTCAAGCCTTTCCTTAGGAATTTTGTCTTAGTATTATTTGATGATATACTAATCTATAGCAAGTCTTGGGAAGAACATAAGTTCAACATGTTGATAGGGTACTACAACTACTAAAGGAGAAAGAACTATATGCAAAACCCTAAAAAAGTTTCTTTGGGGTAAATGAGGTAGAGTATTTGGGTCATATTTTATCTCATGAAGGTTTCAAGGTAGACCCTAAAAAAATTAAATCCATGAGGTACCCTGTCTCCTACAACCACTTTTCATTCCAATACAAAGGTGGAAAGAGGTCCCAGTGGATTTTATCACAGGTTTAACCAATTCTAAAAGAAAGAGTGTCATCATGGTGGTTGTAGATAAACTTACTAAATATGCACACTTTTGTGCACTATCTCATCCCTTCAAAGCAAGCACAGTCACCAATTATTTTATGGAGACAGTACAAAAACTACATGGTACTCCAAATATTATAGTAAGTGATAGGGGTCCCATTTTCACTAGAATTTTTTGGATCGAAATATTTTCTTGTTTGGGTACTCAGCTAGCTCATAGCTCATCTTATCACCCTCAATATGATGGAAAAATAGAGATAGTAAACAAATGTTTGGAAGGGTATCTTTGATGCTTTGCAACTGATAAACAAACACAATGGGTCAAATGGTGACCCTTATCAAAATGGTGGTATAACACTTCCTTCCATACATCATAAAAAATGACCCCATTTATCGCACTTTATGGCTATCATCCACCATCCATCACATATTCACTAAGAGACTCCTCTAAGGTTCAAGCAATGGAAGACCATATGAAGCATCAACAACAAGTTATTCAACTCTTAAAGGGAAACCCGAAGCTAGAAAAAAATTGAATGAAACAACAAGCATATCAACACCACAATGAACACAGATTTAATGTGGTGGAATGGGTGTTTTTAAGACTACAACCATACAAACAGACATCCTTGGAGAACACCAAGAAGGATCATAAATTATCACCTAAATACTACGGTCCCTACAAGGTATTATAAAAGATTGGTAGTATGGCCTACAAATTGGAACTACCTCCATATTCACAAGTGCATCCAATTTTCCATGTTTCCTGTTTAAAGAAGGTAATTGGTGACAAGCTACCCGTTCAAACAATATTACCATAACTTGATGAGGAAGGAAAAATCATCTTGGAGCCTGAAAAATGATTGAAATAAGAATTAGGCATCTTTGAAATCGATCAATTCCAGATTATATCATTAAATGGAAGAACTTACCCATGTAAGATTCAACATGGGAAGATGAGTCCTTTATACATCGGAATCCATAACTACTTTGGCATTGAGGACAACACTTTTTGAAGGGGAGGGGCATGTTAAGCACTTAATGACGGCACATGAAACCATATAATCTGACACATTACTCCCTATATTGTGGTGCATTACATATTATTTATGTTAGATTGGGTCTATTAGTTGTTATTGTACACCCGTGTCTCCTATATATAGGAAGGAGATATTCTCATTTTAGTCATCATAATATCTTATCTCATCTTTTTTACTCAGTACATTGTGTAAGGAGGTTCCTCCCTCGAATATGATTTATATTTATCTATGTTATCAATTGTTAAGGCATGGATTACTCTCTTATTGTCTATTTTTTCTCTTTTTATGATATTTCTGGGACTTGGTTGCATAAAAATCATGTTGGATGTTGATTCTCAACTTTAACTTTTTGACATTCCATGCACCAAGCTATATATTCTGCAACATCATTCTTCATCCCTAGTCAATAGTATTTTTTCCTTACTGCTTCTACTGTTTTTTGATAACCTGAATGTCCTACATAAGGGACATCATGCATTTCCTTTAGAACCATCTTCCTTATATCTCCATGTTATAGCGGATTTCACCACACTAGGTGAATCACACATTGTATGGCCTTCCCTTGTCCCGTTGCAGACTCATTAGCCCCTTTGGACCACTTTATATCTTTTGATGTTACCTTGATCACCCCTAAAAACATTAGAATATTGATATATGCGGCTTTTTCCCCGATAACCGCGTACATACGCGGGTATTCCCTCGATAGTCGCGTACATCGGGATGTGTGCATAGTCCAAAACATTTTGGAGTTTTCCTTGACTTGGATCCGACTCATATGACTCCTGGCCTTCCACATGCCTTGAGATCACACGGATTTGACCTTTCAATATCCCTTTGAAAAGCTATATAAGGAACCCCTTGGTACATTGAAAGCATAAGAGAACTTTGAGAGTAACAAAACTATAGTCCATTGTTGC
>LPNX010341944.1:221700-260286 GCA_001517045.1 Pseudotsuga menziesii
CCAACAATATGCACATAAAGTCTATCTCTGTGCATGAGGATATCGTTTTCTTTAAACTTATACCTATCAAATTTATGTGGAATTTTATGTTGTTTCAATCCTTCTTTCAACTGCTAATAAATTTCATATGTAACACTAGCTTCAATGATCTTATCCTTTAAATCTGATGTGATAATACTGATAGCTACTACATGCATCAGATGCATCTTCCTACTAAGCCCATCAACTACTTTATTTTCCTTACCTTTGATATGCTTGATTTCAAAGTCATATCACATAATATCTCCATCCACCTCCTCTGTCTTACATTCAAAGTAGGCTGCTCAAACAAACATTTTAACCCATCATGGCTAGTTCTCAACTCAAACGTTTTACCCATTAGAATCTTAGATAATGTTTCCACACCTTCAAAGCATGGATGATATTCGCAAGCTCTAATTCATGGGTGGTATAGTTCTGTTCATGTTTCTTCAAATTTCTAGATTCATAACTAATCACATGTCCATCTTGCATCAATAATCCACCAACTCCTTGCTTACATGCATCTATGCACACAACAAAGTTTCCTTCAGGATATAAAATATTTAGAATAGGTGCAGTAGTAAGAATTTCCTGAAGCATTTGAAAACTATCTTCACAGTTAGGATTCCAGTTGAACTTTACACCCTTCTTCTACAAAAATATGCGATAGGATGAGATAAATTCAAGAATCCTTTGATGAACCTTCGGTAGTACCCAAGTAATACCATGAAATATATTACTTATGATACATTCATTGTTTTTTTCCATTCCATAATGGCTCTTATCTTTTCAAGATCTACTGAAATACCTTCTTCAGATATGATATTCCTTAGGGAGTGGATTCTTCCTTGATAGAAAGAACACCTGCTTAATTTGGCATACAACTGATGTTCTCTAAGAACTTAAATTACCAACCTTAGATGTTGTTCATGTTCTTCTTCTATCTTGGAATAGACAAGGTTGTCATCCAAGAATACAATCACAAAATTATCTAAGTATATTCTGAAGAGTCCATTCATTAAACACATGAATATTGCTGGTGAAATTGTTAAACCAAAAGGTACCACTCTTAAATCATAATATCCATACCTTGTTCTGAATGTTGTCTTACTGATATATTCATTCTTAATTCTAATTTGGTGGTATCCCAACCTTAAATCTATATTTTAAAATACCTTAGATCCTCTCAATTGATCAAACAAGTAATCAATTCTTGGTAAGGGGTACTTGTTTTTAATCGTTGCTTTGTTCAACTGCCTATAATCTATGTAGAGTCTTAGAGATCCATCTTCTTCTTCACAAATAACACAGGGGCTCCCCAAGGTGAAACACTTGGTCTTATGTAATCTTTCTTTAGTAGCTCCTCTAACTTCATATGTAATTCCTTTAACTCTGGAGTAATCATTCTATAAGGTGCTTTAGATGAAGGTATTGTTCCTAGCACTAAGTTGATAGAAAAATAATTTTCCCTCTTAGGAGGAATTCCTAGCTGTTCTTGAAATATATCTGCAAACTCTTGTAGTATTGGATAATCTTGTAGTTCTATCCCTTTTCCTTCCTTTGACTCTTCCACGTGAATTGCATATAGCTGGAATCCCTTTTTGAGACATTTCTTTAATTATAGAGCTAAGAACTACCTCAGGGATATGGATCTAGGTATACCTTCAACTGTCACTCGGTTTCCTTCTTCATCCAAACAAGTAAAAGTTTTATTATGAAAATCCATTATGGCATGGTGTGCATCCAACCAATCCATTTCAATCAATACATCATATGACCCCAAGGGTATGATGTTTAAGTCTACAAAGGTTTTCTTTCCATTGATTTCTAAATGATACATCTTTACAAATTCTATGATTTTCCTCTTGGCTCTTATAGCTAACTATACTATACTTGTTATTTCAAGTTTACTTTTCTTCAAATGAGATTTCTCAACTATATTAGGTGCAATGTAACTATTTCTAGATCCATAATCAATCAAAATAGATATGGTTTTATTAGCAATATTACTTTCTACCTCAATCATTTGGGATTGGTGGTCAGCTTGCCTCCCATCCAAGGATGCATAGATCCTATGAACACTTCCACCTACATCGTCAACAACTGAATCCTCTTTAATGTTTTGAACGATATTCTTCTTATGTGGGAACTGAGTGGAAAGTGATTTTCCCTGCATATCAAACATTCCATAGGTGGTATTTTCCCTAAAGTATTTTCCCTTGGTTTCCCTTGTTGATAACAATTACCATTTCTAAATTTTGAAGGATGGAAACCTTTCTTTCTTTTCTCCTGTTTGTTCTTCTTCATATCCTTCCAATTCTTTTGATATGGGGAATTTCTCTTATTCTGTTCATATAAGTGTTTTTCCTTCCAGCTGACATCCTTAAGGTTCCTTGGTCTATCATATTGGATTTTATCTCTATAAGATTTAGGAAGACCACTTAGGAAACTTTGAATCTTTACCTTCTCATCTTTGATGAAGTTTGCATAATTCAAAAGTTCCAAAAACTTCTTCTCATAGTAATCCATAGTCATGCTTTCTGACTTAAGCTCAAAGAAATCTTCCATATTTTTTTCATAGTAATGATCATAGAGGTATTCCTTCTGGAAGTATTTCTTAAATTTCTCCCAAGATATTTTATCTTCATCGATGTCTTTTAGCTTAACTAGCTGATCCCATCAAATAGATGCCTTTCCTTACAAATTGTATATGGATACCCATGCTTCCATATTAGGTGTGTATTGGTGCAACTGGAAGAACTTCCTTAGTCCCAACATTTATTCTTGGACATATTCTCCTTGATTTACTTCTCCATCAAAATTTGGGGGATTGATTCGTCTAATCTCTCCTGCTAGTTCATCTTGAGTAGACCTCGTCCTCTTGTATCTCACTAGAGATCTTTTAGGACTACTTTCTGTACTTCTTGATGCATACCCCTTCTTTCTCTATGAGTGATAAGGTCTCATTGAAGATGATCTAGACCTCACATAACCTATTTTATGACTCTTTTCATTTGATCTTTGGATGGTCGTCAATGATTTTAGATCATTCATAATCTGCTCCTATATATGAATTATACTTTCATTATCGCCTCTACACTTCCTGACATAACCATCAGATATTAATGGTTCACTTCTCCTCTTATGTGCAATTAACCTTCTTCCATCAACAAACTCCTCTTCAGGACTATATGGTCTTTGTCATTCCTCAAACTCCATCTCCAATATCTGACATCCTACCGCTGAAATCGTACTTGTTGAATCTTTAGTCTTTACAGGTTTGGTTAAAATATCAGTTTAATGGTCACACCACTTGATCAATTAATCACTAGAAACTGAAATGTGTTCATTTTCAACATTTTTTTAGTAAAATACACATTCGTATAAGTTCATTATCATTAAAACTACTTTTCTTCAGGTTTATAAAGTAACTAGCCAACTTTTCTAAGTTACAATCTACCTAATTGGACACGGGGGATAGAAATACTTCCAAGATTTATCCTTACTGGATGAACATCAAGTCCATATACATCCCAAGCTAATAGTTTAAATAACTAACTCACATGTGAAACTATATTAAGGTGCATGCATCCAAATTATCTAATGTAAATGCATGTTTACAAAGTGACTTTAAACTTCGCAAAAGGCCAACAACCACAATTTTGACACCTTCAGCTCTAATACCACTTGTAATGCCCTAGACCCTTATGATAAGGAAAACATTTCTAAATTTTGGTTTAATGACAACAAAATAAGGTTAGGACAACAAACCATTAAATGATTAATTAAAATTCTAACTTTAATAAACATTACTAAGGTTGCGTTACTTAATTAAATTACTCGTCACCCTTAGTTAAATAATCTCAACACTTAAAAAAATATATCAATATTAAATTTAAGTTCATAATCGCATTCTGTGCATGAATAATGAATCTATTATCATAGTGTGATTAAGGTTCTACATTAAATTCTTATACTTCGCAGAGATTATTGAAAACATAGTTTATAATTGTCAAGTATTGTGTTGTTAATTGTTTATACATTTAATTAGTTTGTGGTGTTGTTCGGTGTGTGATTTAAGTGAAGATAAAAAATAAGGAAAACACACATCAATAAACATAAGTAGGTTGTAACCTCCAACCACACCACAACCAAGGGAAAAAAAATGCATTGGCTGTAATCACAACCCACAAAAACACCTCCCAATGGTTGTCCCCTACAACCATTTTTCACTAATATATTTTAGATTGCATGGTTTCCTCCCTCCAACCATGAATAAATATTACATTCATATTACATTATTAAAACTGAGATATGCAAATAGGAGCATATCCATGCACATAAAATTTCCTACCTAACAACTGGTGCGCTCAACCTGGCACTGAGAAAATTGTTGGACCAAAATAGACATACGTGGTCATCCAGAAATATTTTTCGATTAAACGAAACATGTTCCTTACTAGAAACATTGTTATGGATACAATGGAATATGTCCCAAAGAATAAAAATGAATAGATATTGGTGAACCAGAACATATGGTTGCACCCTTCTGAGTACCGTAGAGTCATAGTTACAATTTTTTATAAGAGAAAGAAGATCATAATGAATATCATCTTGGATTGAAATCTGAAGGAGTCCGTTCTTCCTGTAACCATATTATGACATCAAATGATAAATCATATAGATAATTCAATTCATCCACCTTTGCACTTAATCATCATAATAATATGTTAAAACATAAATAAAATCATTGATAAATACTTATCTCAAGATATGGGAAACTGGTTGCAGCAGGACGACTTTCCTCCCAACCGTAGACACTGTCAAGCCTTCCTCACTTGAATAGGTCACCCCCAAGCTGAGATAATGGATCCAAAGGTAGAAGAACAATTAGTATCTAAACTCTTAGAACTACCTCTTTCAAGAACCACAATGCTTCCCACTACTACTTTCTTGTTCGTCTCCACCTCCTATGGAATATGACCTAGTTTTCCATTCCCATTTCTTGGCTTCATGTGTGAGAACTTGGACAAGTAGAGTGATAGAATGGAAGAAAATGAAAAAAAAAGAAGTATAAGTCTAAGTCTCAAAACACCCAATCCTACCAACATTCCCAATATGGATAGATAACACAAGTCACATGGTCCAAAGCTCAAGATTAAATTCATCAAGGAGAGGGCATACGAATTTATAGTGCAATGAGGCCAAATCTAACCCAAAGGGATCAACTCAAATTCAAGGGAGATAAGGTTTAAGCTTCATCATGGAGAATTAACTTGAATTATAATAGTGGTGTCTTATTTAAAATATTCTCTTCCCCGAATTAGCACCATGAGGAGGAGTTATCGAAAACTAAGGAGTGTAGCCATGAAGAGCACATGGAGGCACACTAATGCATAAAGGGGGTTACAAAGCATAAAGGAGGGTGAAATATGTGAGAGAGGGAATCCAATAGGGTCATAAATATCATGGAAGCACAAAAACATGATCATTAGTGCAGAGTGTAAGAGTGGAATATAGAAAATAGCTTACAACCCATGAAAACTAGGAAAAGGGCTCATAAATTACCAAAAACACATAAATGTGAGGGAATATCTTCCCAAGGAGGGCACCTGAGGAAAAAGGGCCCCACTAATGTGTACAAAAGATGCAATATTAACTCTACAGTCCACACATATTTAGAATAGGGTTTTTTGTACAAGGTTTGGGTGACCAACATTATTAATGTCACCAAGGTGCAAATATGAATTGGGATGGAAAAAATTAAGCCAACAACAAGTTATAAGGTGATAAATATTATAAATCTATAAATCACACACTCTACAAACTCTATAAATACCACACAATGATTTCAATAGCATAAAGGTGCTCTCTTGGTCCTCCCCTATCAGGGTCCATGAAGATTGTATAAATAGGATAAAGAGGGCCCATAGGGGTTTATATTCTTTAGGAGGAAGGTGAGGTATCATCCCTAGATTATAGGGGTATGAATTCCACCTACACTAGGTAGTTGGGACAATCCTCCAGGAGGAATTTCATCTAGAAGGTTCTTGAAATCTTATATTTTTTCCATTTTAACAGTACTAATGCTCATTGTGCACTAGAAGGAGTCGTCGACGCTCCTTGTCCTATGGAAACAAGTGTCACTGATGCACCTTTTCATTAGGAAATAATCATCAAGAAAGGATGATGCTCTATGTCAGAAGGAAAATGGCGTAAGGCCTCCTATATATGAGCAAAAAGCTCCTCCAAAAGATGGTTTGGCAATAAAACTTTAGGGGATTGAGAATATAGACAAATTTTTAGTGTAACAAAATGCCCCCCAAACTATGAATCTAGAGGGATGTGATAGGTGAAATAATTTTCTAGACATGATATGGAACTAGAGGAAAAAGAGTGGAAAGTGAAGACTTAACATAGGACCAGTTACAAACTATCTGACTCAAATCATGGTTGCTGACCAATACACTATAGATCCATGTATACTGGCCAAGTCATGGATTAAATAATACATTGTAGATCCATGATCAATAAGACTTAAATTAGGACATTGCTACAGAATATACACTATAGATCTATGTCATCCTGTCTCAAACTTGAGCATATCCACCAAACATACAATGTGGATCCATGCAATGACTCAAAAAATACTCCAGCACAACTTGAGGATAGGAACATATTCAAGCGAATACCTAACCACTCAGGTTCTTCATTCCAATCCCAAATAGTATGGTTCTATCAATGTGAATAGATGTCGTGATTTCAAACATGGTAGAAACCACTTGATTACTATTCATTGATGTATACCATTAACAAGTGCGAGGGAAATCACCATTAATGTCAGTGATTCACAAGGTACTATAGTATATTCCTCCGACTGTTAATGAATGAGTTGGAGTCAAAAAATCGGCAAAATATTTCAATCAGAGGCCAATGATGAAGGCCTACTATCGAAAGAGAGGAATCTTTCCATTGAGGCATGCAGGATTCAAGGTACTTGATATTACACCTAAAAAATGTCCTAATTCTCTTATCATCTAAAGTCCCTGACCAAATATGATTTTGGGGCCTTTTTGCTCATTTATAGGATGTTCAGTGTACTTTGCATCCTGACACAGAGCATCACACATACCTGACACTTGTTTACCATTAGCATAAGGAGCCGGTGGCAGGATTACCTTGACCACAACGTGGAACGATGCACTTAAACCCCTTACAACGTTAGCAATCCCAAGAAGTAAAAAAATAAAAGTTTTGAGAAACTTCCAAGCAAAATTTCTCATGGAGGATGATCCTATCTATGAGGGAGAGTTGGCACTCGACCTCCTAACCCATAGGGATCATTCCCTACCTTCCTCCAAAAATATATCAACCTATTTGGGCTTCCTTTGGCCTATAAATGCAAGCTACTTGGATCATGTGAAGAGGATACCAAGAGAGCATCCTTATGTTGTTGGATTGAAGTCTTGTATAGGAGGCAAAGAGAGAGAGTTTGTAAGAAACAAGTTGCATAGTTGATAGTGTCTGAGTGTGTCAAAGATATTGTAAAAGTAAAGCTTTGAAATCAATGCTTTGGTTGTAGATTTCCTTTCTTGTTCATAATTAAAAAGTGTTTCCCTTTCCCATAAATGATTTGTATTCATAATTATTGTTTATTACTAGTTTACATGATCATTAGTATAGATTATTTGTCTATCTTGTTGCTCTCACTTTTTTTCTTGTTTTTATGGATTCTTTGTAGGTATAGTTGATCGCACAAGGATCTGTGGAAAAATGACAACCTTATTCAATCAGGGTAAAAGATATTTCATTCAAGTAGATCAGTCATATATGGAGAGGATATGTTGTTGTGCTCTTTTTTTATAGAATTTCACCATGTGGGATAGGGGAACAAATTGTGTCCACAATGAATGAAATATTCTCGGTAACACTCGATTGGTTTCTAAGACTAATTCCCATATGATGTGTTTATGTCGACAAGAATAGACCCATTGAAAGAGGGCCATGGTGTTTCCCCCATCATTGACACAAAAATTGGAACAAAAGTGAAGTGATTCTCATAATGGAACAAACATGAGACTGACTCAAATATGACCGACTCGAAGGAAGGTAAGGTTATTGCAGAAGTAGATTGTGGTAAAGACTCCCCTTGAACATTTAATGACATGAAAAGAGACTTGGAAAAATTGAATCAACAAGGCAAAGACCATACATAATGTACGAGTCAGACGATGCATTCTTTGAATTGAATCAAAGGAGTGAAATGAATCATGAAACGGGATCCACTCGATGACAAGATGAATGGCCAACCGTTTGAAGGAAATGCAAAAAAGTGCCATGTTTAATGGTGACTATTAGTTTCCATTAGTACAAATGAAAAAAGTCTCTCCATTCCCTTAATTTACTCATCATGATGGATGAGTACCTCTTTTCTTTTTAACGAGCTTTAAAAGGGTAACAAACGCTTGATATAGCTCATCAAGTGATGAATCAAACCTCATATGTTTAATGAAATTGAGAATGGAGGGCTTCATTCCCATAAAAAGATCTTTCATCGCTTTATTTTACAAGTCCAAAGAAGATAAAATTGATCGTCATTTCATGTTTAGAGAGTTAGAAATGACTAAGAAGAATCCAAAGTGGAATTTCGTAAATTTAGTCCTTGAGGTCCGAAAAAGTATAAATAAATACCTAGGAGAACTCTTCTTGTCACAATGAACAGTGTATGCCTTTTTGTAAATAAGTATAAATGTTCTAAAAAAGGGGTAAACTATCACTGGATAGACGACCTTTCAAATACTTTTACAAGCATGAAAGAATCAAGTTTGCTTGGCGATATTTTCGTATTTAAAGAGCCTAAAAGGAGATGAAATATGACTCCAAGGGGGTTTCCTTTTGCGTATCCATTTTTACTAGTCTGAAAAAGCGATAAAATCATACTCAATACCTTTTCTCTAAATTTTTAACAAGCACGACTAGGGTACAAAAGGTGCTTGAAACTTTTTTCAATTTGAGCCAGAACATGAAAAGGTAAAAAAGAAGATTTATCGTAGCCAAAAAAATGTCCAATAAGACCTTGAAATCCTAAAAAAGCAACATTAGGACATTGTCACCATAAAAACTATAGAAAAACATGGTAAAAACCTATGATATTTAAATATTTCAACAATTATTTTCTATTAAAAAAAAATTAATATAAAAATGGTGAAATAGTTAAAAACTTTTACCATTGTGTTTTTACCATAGGAGTTGAGTGAAAATTTGTGTTTGAGAGGAGAATTTTCCACAAGGCTTCCAAAAGCTACGGACACCCATTCGATGAATCGTCAGGAGCAGGTAAGAGTTCACATCCTCCCCTTCCTTTTTGTGGTTGAATTTTTACTTTTTTATCATGATTTTTAGTGGTTTTAGGAAGATTTTAGAAAGGTGAAGAGCGCACCCTGGGCAATGCTCTTCTCCCTTTTCGGAGATGTGTTGGCGCACTCCCATAAGGGGAAAAAGAGTCAGGGGCTCTCTATCCTCTAAAAGAAGAGGTGTCGTCACTCTGTTCCCTTGAGGAAAGTGTGTCGACAACCATGGATATTCAAAAATAATATATTAAGCATGGATTTCAAGATTTTTTCTCAATGAAATGTGTCTAATGGTTATCATGTGGATGTCCCACAGGCATTTGAGACAAAAAATTGTCATTTAGAAGGAGGGTGAACACAAATTAGATGATTCCCAAGTGAGAAATGACCCAATGACAATGAGATAATTGAGGGAGTGTGGAATCCTCAAGAACTTCGAGACTCTGGGAATGTGAGCCCATGTTTGTCTACTAGATCAGTTGATACGGTTGTGGGATTTGGATAAAAAAAATTCTAGGTGGGCACTCACATCTTGACAATTGATGTTGATGATATATAATTTCTGACCGCGCTATCCAAGAGAGGAAGTCCGGTGTCACTCTATAGTCCCAGAGGGGAATATATGTCCATTGACGATCTCATCGACAAGTACTATGTGATTAGAACGAGTTTTTAAAAAGGGAGTATCCCGATCAAAAACATTATGGATCGGCCTTTAAAGATGGTAGCCTTCACTATCAAGAAGGTAGCAAGTAGTATGGATTCCCATCAAACTACCCGTGCTCACATGTTATATGCATTGGAGTTCATGGATCCAACTATATTCAACTGCAGTGAGGGGATATTAGTGAGGCTCAAAGACCAACTTACGAAGTTCCTCTGAGGAGAGATAAAGCAATTTGGCTATGGGGCTATGGTAGTATATTTTTTCTTTGAGAGGGTACCTCTGTTACACCCTCAAGTGACACTTAACAGGTTGGAGCCTTAGGATCCATGGATGCTGAGGTGGGTAGAGGCTATAGCTCATCATAGAGGTGGTGGAGGGCCCACCATGACTTATGGTTCAGTTTTCTTCCAGTGGTTGTGAGGCCAACTTCTAATGATAGAGGACTATCCATATATGGAGACAAATTTCAAGGGTGACCCTGATCTTCCATTACCTGAGGATGACGTGTGGGATGATCGAGGTAAGCCTAGACAATAATTTCATTGTGTTTTTGTTTTTTATATTATATTTCATTTTTTTGTGTGTTTTGGTGATACTAAGACATGGAATACTACTTTGCAGACATTGGACCATCTTGACCTATAGGAGAATCTCCTATTGGGAGGTGAGGGATGGTGAAGTATATTTCCATCCAGAATGTGGAGACAGAAGAGGAGATGCAATATATTGAAGAAAAACTCTAAAGACTGACATATGGTGTTCTAGACATCTCTATTGATGACCTTCCTAGGCATTACCAACACCACATTGTAGGGGTATCAGGTCGGTTTGGGAGGCTACTCCGCAGGATAGCTCGTTTTGTCACGTGCTACCATGAGAATGGGGATTAGTTTTGAGTGACCCCTATTTTGTAGTATATACGCTAAAAGTTTCAAAGATTCATATTTTTTACCTTTTGATGTACTGAAAACTTAATAGTTTCAAATTTTTGGGTATATTGAAAGCTATGGCTTCAAATTTTTTCCTTGGTATCGGTTGTATATATATATGAAAAATATTTTTTTTACATAAATGTGTGTATGTGATGTTTTTTGTACATGAAAGACTACTTATTATCTATTTTCGTGATCTTTACACGTGATCAATTTTAAATAAACATCAAACATGAGCGAAGTACTAATCCAAAACATAATTAGCTAATGAATCATCCACTACATTCAAATGTCTTGGGATACGATGATATGAAATGAACTTGAAATACCTCTCTAGAAGACAAACCCTTAGAAACATACGAAGGAGTAAGGGGTTACAGACGGTGTAGACTCGGTTTAATTGATGTACAACTAATTCTGAATCTAAATAAACCCTAATCTAACTCACACCATTTGTTAAATATTTGGTTAGTAAACCAATCATTGCATGATAATATGCAATATTGTTCGTAGAGGGACCTAGACAAGTTCCTCCTCAGCTTACCAAATCATCGGTATGGGAATAGAGTACCCAAGCCGTTGATGCAATATTCAAGGCATAACAGCTAGCACCATCTACAAAGCCATAATAGGTGGTTATTTTTTCATTCAAGCATAACACTATATAAGCAAGCTTACCTAAGAATAATCCTACATTCATAACAAAATCACAATCCAAACGACACACAACACACTCTATAAACAATATTTACAAGGTATATACTCTAGATGACCAAGGAATAGTACCACTTAAGGTAAATCCCATTTCGGGGCTCACCCAAATGTATCCCATCGTATTCTATCAGCTCATAAGCTCCTTTCTCTAAAACACGACTGACAATGTAAGGCCCATGCGATGTGGATTCCAATTTTCCACCTCCCAATTTATCATGTTTCTAGTCATATGTCAGGACCAGGTCACCATCGTTGAAGAGGTAAGGTTGAACTAATCGGTCATACTAAGATTTAATTTGTCATTTGTGCACCTCATTTTCTAAGGTGGAATCTCGACGAGTCTCATCAAGCTGGTTCAAGAACAATAACCATTCTTCCTCTAGAGTGCTATTGGGAAACGGTTCCACAACAAGTTTCAGAGAAGGAATATCACATTCGATAGGAGGATTTTCCTCCAGCCCATATACCAATTGAAATGGCATAAAGCTGGTGGATGTTTTGACGGTGGTCCTATAATCCTATAATACAGAAAACAACTTTAAATTCCAAATGGGCATAACTCGTCCTACCATCTGTTGAAGTATGGTTTTCAATACTTTGTTGATAGCTTCAACCTAACCATTGGTTTGCAGGTAGTAGGGTGTGGATTTATCATTGAAAAAACCTATTTTGGTATTTAGTTTTGTCATCATCTAGTTTTGGAAGTGTGAACCATGATCATTCATGATGGATTGTGCGACTCCGAAGCTAGTGATTATGTGGTTAAAAAGAAATAGGGAGACAATTTTTACATCTTTAATGTATGTAGGAATAGCCTCATCCCATTTTGTGAAGTAATATATGACTACAATTAAGTAACCATACCCGCTGATTGAGGTAGGCTTACAGTGCATGAAATCTATGCCCCATTTCATGAATGGACTAACAACAATGATGGGATGTAACAGAGCTGGGTGGGTGCACTTTTTTTTATTGGAAAAGATGGCAGGGTGGGAATTTTTTTATGACATCCATATAATATTTGAAGATTGAGGGCCAAAAGTACCCAGCGCATAATATTTTATGGGCATTAGCCATTCCAAATATATGACCATGACAATATATAGAGTGATAGTCATTCAACACTAATTCAACCTATTCATGGTTTAATCAACGCTACAAAATCACATCAATGCCACAACGGTACAATGTATCATTGATGACAAGATAGTACTTGGGGTGATGTCCACTACTACGACGTTCATCCTCAGGTTGTGTTCTATTGAAATCACTAACTCTAGAGAGATAGAATTAAATCTCCATACTAGGGATTAGACATATTGATGAGGAACAAGGATTCATTGGAAAATGAATCAAAGGGATGCACATCCTCAGTAATACAGGAAAGGTCACACATAAGCTCCAGGAAGACAAGATACTTCTTTGAAATGGATTTTGCAAATTCTAACTTGAATCCTTGGAGAATCACAATCCAGTGAGAGAATCCCCCCCCAAGCACTTGACGAGTCAAGATGTAATACATGGGGTTAGAATTCGTGTACACGGTAGCTGTGCAGAGCAAGATGTAGTGACAAAATTTTTGGACCGCAATGACCGTGTCTAGATCCAACTTATCAAGCATGAATAATGTGTTTCATATTCAAGAAGACTCTTACTTAGGTAATAAATCATATGTTCCTAGTCGTGTTCATTTGTTTGAACTAATACCATGCTGATAGTAGTTAAAGATGCAACCACATACACGGAATAATCCCTAGTATAATCGGGCGGTTGCAACACATGTGCATGTGTGATAGTGTGTTTGAGAGTGTCAAATTCACATTGTGCAAGGTGATCATCCCAAAAAAAGGGTGTATCATATTTTAACAAACGCATAAAACCATTTGTCTTCTCGGTGTAGTTGTAGACAAAATGATGCGGAAAGTTTTCCTTCCCTTGCAAACTTTGAAGTTCATTAATATTGGTAGGAGGTGGTAGGGAGAAGATGGATTCATTCTTCAACAAGTCTATATGGATGCCATCCTTGGAAACAGTGAATCCAAGAAATATGCCTGTCTCAACACAAAAAATACATTTGTGTGGATTCAACTGAATGTTGTAATGGCGACATCTGAGAAAAATGACTCTAAGATGATCACCATCATGTTCTCGATGCTTCGAATGGGAAGGTATATCATCAGGGTACAGTTCCAAGATATGTTTAATGTCATGGAAAGCATAAGACATGGTGCGTTGAAAGGTAGCACAAATGTTTTTAATACCAAAAGGAAAATTTATGTAGGAATAGGTCCCCCATGGGAAACTGAAAGTCATCTTATGCTGATAGGAAGGAAGTATCTCTATATGATTATAGACGAAAAATCAATCCATAAATGAAAATATGACACTCCCAACATAGTTATCGATTATTTGATCGATGTAAGGAGTAGGGAAATTGTCCTTCGGACAAGCCCTATTAAGGTCTCAGAAATCGATACAAACCCAAATTGTAGCCTGCTTTTTGGTCACAAGGAGAATATTATAAACCCATTATGTCAACGACACATGGTAAATGAACCCAAACCTAAGAAGTTTTTCAACTTCTTCCTTAATGGTCATTTCTTTCCATAGATGTAGTTGACAAAGTTTCTGATGGACCAGCTTGGCTTCAGGGTATGTCCTAATCTCATGAATGATGATCGAAGGATCTATCCCTGGAATTTATTCATAAGTCCAAGAGAAAACATCTCTAAATTCCCTAAAAAGGGCCATATAAGTTTCAATTTCTGAAGAAGAACAGTTTTGTCCCAAGTGAATGTTCTCAACAACTCCAAGTTTCACTGATATGTCTACCAGAGTGGTCTTAGTAATATTAATCAAATTACCCTGGGACTCAAAATTGTGGATGAGTACCGATGACTAAGGAGTAGTTACAATATCTGATGAAACCAATGTTTTGAAACAATATTATACCATTTTTTAATTCCGAAGGAAAGAATATCGATGATGATGATCTTTCCAAGGCATCTCATCTAGAGACTTGAATTCCATTATGGATTCATCCGATGGAAGAGGTTGCAAAAGATAATATAGATATGGGGGGGTGCCTAACCAATATGGTAGATGGTAAGGGTCAGCTGTTACCACAATATGATCATTAATGGTGGGGTCATCCATGGTAGATTGAATAGCCTGGTAAATCTCTTCAAAATTAATCAAAGGTGTTGAATCCGCAACTGATTTCCCTTTAGTCTAAGTGTCATGACTCGTTGAGGATATCATGTTCACAAATGCGACCTGCGAAAGGGGAGGAGGAGTTTTCAACTAAAAGACTCCCATAAGTGATGAATATTTAAGGAGGCCTACTTGTATGTTCTGATACTACAAAGCCAAAGAGGCTAGGAGTAGAATATTATTCGCAGGATTAGAACTCGTGTCTAGGGAGCAAAACTTTAATTGGTCAACAGTAACAATCTTCCATTGGAATGGGAATTGGACTAGATGGAATATAGATGATGCAACTTCCTGTATTTCATAGAACCAATTCCTACATAGGAGGAGATTGTAATCAAGAGGAGAATCTACAACTTCAACATGAATGGACATGGATTCCCCCCAGTTAAACCAACAGAGAGGACAATAATCCATAGGGTTGAAAACCACGATCATCAAATGTTTTCAATGTTGTAGGTGAATGGTTGATTTCAGAGTATCCTATAGCTCTCCAACAAGAAAGATACATGATTGAGGTTGAGGCATTTTTGTCCAAAATAGTACAATGGACTTTCTTCCCAATGACCTTTGTAAATAGTTGAAAAGATAATTAATGGGAGAGCCTTGACTTAAAGACATCCAATTTAAAGACGATAACATTGTTATTATCAAGATCCATAGCTCCAAGTACCGACAACATATTATTCCTCTGTGCATGACACATTTGGAGTACTTCGAGGGTAGACATAGCACAAGGTGCTTGAGAAAAATATTTGAATACATTGTAGTATTGGGAGACATGTGCACTAGGATTACACATTAATTTCTGAATTGTACTCTTGGGTGGCTCGAGGATTGCGTCAATCATAGGTTTTTGAACGTGAAGATAATTGGTAGGAGGAGGGACGAAACATGTAGTTTTATCAATTGGAGTGTTATAATTCTTCTCCTCTGGAGGAGGGTCATATTTATGGGATATAGTTGCAATATTCATCGATTCACTACACATCATTTTAACATCATCGATGGACGATGAGGAAGGCCCATGCAAGGATTGATGTTCAACCAATTATTCTTGGTTAGGGAAAGGATCAATCAAATCTGCTAAGGTGGAAGTGTTTTTTAGAAATTTACTAACCTCCTCACGATGAGAACATTCCTTAGTGAAATGGTCACCTCCACATATAAGAAAGGGGAGTTTTTCCTTTATCTTATTTCTACATTCGACATCTGTATTTTGTGTTTGATTACCTTCTTGTTGATTCTCGGACTTCTAGGATTTGTTTCTTCCTTCATTCTTCATTCCTGGAGATGTTTAGGATTGAACCGCATTCACTTCAGTAGAAGCAACAGGAGCAGAAGAATTCTTGGGATTTGTAACAGGTTGGCTAGCAGGTGAAGTAGGTTGGTTTTTGTTTTTTATGGATTTGGTCATCGACTGTGTCTAGAAAAATCTGAGTATGCCATCATAAGTTGGCTATGTCTAAGGTATTGAAGGGTTCGAGGTAGGAATAGGAGCATTTTGTATCAAATCATATAAAGTGCCTAACTGGGAATAAACCAAGTCTAGGTACTTAGCATGACTGATGGATTTCTCTTCATTAAAAAAACCTCCCATGGAAACATCCCTAGAAATTGGTGGAAGCAATAAATTAGTGAATCAATCAGTAAGTAATTGCTCGGGAATGTGAGCTTTAATAAACCTACATCATCATCTCCACTCATGTATATGGTCAGATATATGGGTGGAAGTGGTTTGACGGAGTGAGGTTAAAATATCTTTATCCATTTCATATATAATTGGTAATTGAAAATGCATCAAGACTGCCATTGCTAGAGTGTTGAAATCCCAAAAGGAATGTTAAGGCAATTCTATATACAACTTAGCGGTAGTCATGGTGAGAGTTCATTGGAAAATTATTAAACAGATAGAACCATCCATTAGAGAGTTTGATGAATAACACAAATGATAAGTCATTATGTGGTTTTTGGGGTATTCACCAGGTTTGGTGTCAAATTTTGGTATATCTGAAGGAAACTTTACACGAATTGTTGGTCATGAAGGATCATGGTGAATAGGATCATTGATCAATCATGACAAATTTGGTAGATCAAGTGTGGATAGAAATGGAAATTGTTGATTGGGTTGCGGGTACTTGTAATATTAGTAAGGTATATGAGTACGAGTAGGACTGTACGCGAATTGATAAACGAGTGTCAGAGATCCTCCTATAACAGGTTCGTTTGATGGTGGTTGGTTTCCAAATGATCCTCCTAATGATCCTGTAGGTGGTGGGACTCCAGGTGACAGACCTCCAGATGGTGTAACTCTAGGTGGACCTCCAAATGGAGAACCTTCAGGTGGGGGGCCTCGGGATGGCATACCTTGAGGTGGTGGACCTCTAGGTGGGATTCCATATGGTATGCCTCCACATGGGCCTACAGATGATAAAAATATAAATAGTGGACCTCCGTATGGTGTACCTCTGGGTGAACCTCCAAATGAATTTTGAAATGACCTCACAAAAGTGGGGATATTCATCCAATTAGGTTTCCCCTATGGGGTATTAGTAATAACACCCTGGTTTTGACCCCGTCGTATTGAATTGCATATGAAGTAAATATTTTTATTTGATCATGGTGTGGAGCTCAAGGAAAAGGCCCCACCATGGATTTAGTATTTTATGTATCGACGATTAAAAATCGATGTCGATGGTTTATGTGCTAGCCAGGAACAATATGTTTGAGACATCATGTATAATGCAAATTAATAAACATACCACAACTAGCTATGTGCTGCAATGTTAAAGAGACGGGGGCATGATTTCACAAGGAATAGGGAGGGAAAAATAATCAAACCCTTGAGCCAATGGAGAAAATCCAATGCCTAGGGAAAACCCATCAAGTTGTCAACTACCCTTTTTGTCCTTTTGTGCCCAGTCATCTAGAAGTTGGTTGAGGAAGTTATTGCATGAGAATGGGAAAGGTATGGGGTCAATTTTGAATTGGGCAGAGCACCCATTTTAGAAAAATATGTTTTGGCTTCATGGGAAAGTAGAACCCAAAAATTACTCACTCACCCATTATGTCCTCCATTCCTCATGGCGGTGGAAGCTGGGAGAGCTCTCTCATTCACGTTTTTTTCTACCTGTGTGATTTCCCTCATGTTTTGCAGTAGTTTTCTTCATTTTCCACATGGTTGGGAAGTTGTTTTGGTAATTATCAAGGGGTGGGCTCTCTCCTGGACGTTTTTGTTGTTGTTTCCTCATTAACCGGCTAGGAAAGCCCATTGTTTTGGTTGCACAATGAAGGGAAGAAGATACCCATGATTTTTGTGTGTTTGCTGAGGTTGTTTTGTCCACGTGAATCCCATAAACATTTCTGAATTTAAATCCATGAGATGGAGATTTGTAAGGGTTAATTTTTCCTATGTGAATCCATTGAATCGTCGTTGAATTCAGGTTGCTCACCTATGGGTTGATTTCCCCATTCACCAAATTGTTTTTGGTTTATAAACATTTTCCTTCATACCCAACATGTGCATTTTTGTGGTTATGTGCATCCTTGTGATGGCTTGGAAAGGTAATTCCAAGAAACCCATCTATCAGATGGTTGACTATGTTTGGGGGTGATTGTTGGCTTGGTTGAGTAAGTCCAAGGAAACCCCATGTAATTGGATTGTTTCCTTAATATCCTATGAAGCCAATTGTTCAGTGGCTCGGTTGGACAGTTTAGAAAACCCAACTATGTGTTAGCTTGACTGTGGGTGTATGGTCTTGCTATGTGTAAGCCTATTACTCCATAGCTCGTTGTGGAAATCATGCCCAGCTCGGGAGTGGCAGTGATGCTGAGATATTGAAGAGCACACTGGCCTATGGTTGGGTTGAACGTTGCAGTGACATAGCTAGTTGCAGGCCAACCTCTTCTCAAGATAAGTATTCTTTGTGTATTTAATTTCTGCAATTTTATTTGTTTTATGAATTACTATGAACATGCTAAATGCTTGAATGAATATGTTTTTCTTCTGGTGTTTATTTCATGAATAATGCATCAATGTAGGTTTTTAATTCAATGCATTTTTGTTATCCTATTCATGGGGCAAGATTTCCCTTTTGATAGAAGCAACAACTTAGGTCATGCCCTCTCCATTCTCAGGATGAGGGGTGGGGATGTGACATCAGTATTATCAGGGTAATAGATCCAAGGTAAAACATTTCCTGATGCAATGGGTTGATAATTCTAATTAAACCTTGTGGTTTGATTCCCTAGGTAAGTATAATCCCATGTAGGTTAATTGGATATTGGTTGAACCCATGATGGTTGTCTTGATACAGAGGAAGTAATGACCACATTTGCAGCCATGGAGGGTGCACTGACTATCAACTTCCCTAAAGAAACACTCTTCCCAATTTTTAAATTAGTTTTCCTGGTTGTTGAAACAAGTTGTTTCGGGTGTTTCCCCCAATCATAGGATTTGTAAGGGAACTAGGAATAGATGAGATAGTTTGAAAGGGTAGGGTAGGGATAGAAGGTTGGCTCAAATCATAATAAACTACAATGTGAACAGGTATTCTTGACATCATAGTAACATGAGACCAAACATGGGCATGGTATTTAGGAGTGGATATTTCCGAATGACTGGGTAAAGGAGAGAGAATCCTTCTTCTTACGTTCTCCCCCATTGTGCACAAAGTGACATGGTATCATGGATGGGTCTAAAAATCTCATCATTCAAGACTAATCTTGTGTCTCATGGGGGCATGACGTAAGAGAAAGCAATATTGCATTATTCAGAAATGGTTTGTCCCAAGGAAGTCTCCCAAAATAGAGAAATTGGCCTAAATTCCGATGCCACGAGGTCATAGTATGGTTGGGAAAACACCCAATCTCGCGCACGAGAATGGCCCTACCTAGGGAAGTGAAAGGTTGAATCATGTGAAGAAGGAAGTTGTAACAGTACTAGGGTAGAGGTAGACGGATTCTTAAAGGAAGAATACTTTTCCCCTAATTCAATAGTCCTAATTCCCTCTACAGAAAGATTGGATGTGACAGGTAGGTCCATGGTTATCCCTTCTCTCTCTTTTGTGGTAGGAGGAAATAAAAGTGGTAAAAACTATAGCCTATGATATCTCCTCATAGGTGGCTCAGCTATAATGTTGGCTAAGAACTAGTACTCTAAATGTCTTCTAGTCGAAAATATCACACACAAACAATCCTACACAAACTAAGGTCATAAGAAAACTTAAGTGATAAGAGGGGATGAAAAAACTGGATCCTCACTAGGAGTGTCAAGTTGTCGTAACTCGCTATATACCACAGGGTTCAATAGAAAAATGTGATAAGGAGGATTGGGACCATACCCTTTCCTGAATACCTGACTACTTGGATGACACGTACATAATAGCTCCCCAACTTATGTTCTCGGTGTATTTATTCAACAAGATGACCAAAAGGATTTTCTCAGTTGGTATAGGATCCTAGAAGGGTCTCCCAATATATGCAAGGTACGTGGGATCTCAAATCCATGTTATTGTTGTCTGACCCACAACCATTCGAAAGGGGCCTTTCAATATACTATCGAGTACGTGAAGAAAATTTCTATATACCTCGAGGGTACGTGAAAAGTCGTTCGATATACCAATTATCATGTGGAATAGCCACAAAATACCCAATATTCAATGTAGGAAAGAAACGACAGCACCTATGTTTATAAGCATCGGAACACATCTTCTAACCTATCATTCAAATTTCTAATAATTTTAACATAAGCTACCCTTCAATTTTATCTTAATGGTTAGTGAATGTTTATAGATTATGTAGTTGTAATTGCAATATTAATAATCTAAATGCAATCCAAATTTATTTTTGATGAATCATATCTATATAAAAGGAGATATCTTTTCCTTTCAAGCAATAAACGAGAACATATGCAGCTTTAACAAGTCTATCTTCAAGCTTCGAAAAAATTTCAGACACACAAAACCTCTTAATGCTAAACCTAAAGAGATCTCTAGCATAAAAAGAAGAAGCTCCCTAATTCTTTAACTTCTATGCTTTTCACAATAAAAAATAAAAATAATAACTACTACTCTATGTGGGCAATCAGATTCAAAATACCTAATCAAATAAAAAGCAACATATCTAAGTTTTTTGTTTGTTTTTTGATGTATTTTTTGAAATATAAAGGCAAATAAAAAAATTAGTCTATAAAAGCATAAGAATCTACAACATTTTTTTTACGGATATGGAAATATCTAATAATATATCTAAATGCAAACTACAAAACCCAAGACCGAAAACTCTAAACACAAAATCACACAGTTTTAGAGCCTTTACTAAGATAACTTTCAATATTTTGAATCAACAAATACATTCAGTATGAGTACACACTATCAGATCTGACAATAAGCAGAGAAACAAATTGACAATAGCCAAACCAAAAAAAAAAAATTCCAAAACAGAATGTCTAGAGTTGAATATGGCCTACCTAGGTGCACCCTACAGGGTAGAACCAGGGCATCTCTTGGGGGTTGGCAATCTTTTATATCTTAAAGACAACGTTAGCAACGCATTGTGTCTCTGGGAAAATGGCGTTGATCGGGCTTTGTGACAACAACAAAGAGGTGTTAGACATGGGTCGACGCTCTGTCAAAGTGATCTAGGTGCATCGACAGATCTAGAGAACAAAAAAAAAGATAAAACCTTTAGCATAAGAAATTCCAAATCAAAATGGAATTTGTTGAGTGTAAACATTAACCTAAGGAGGAAAATGGAGCTGAGATAATATGGATTTTACACCTTAAATATTTAAATGATCAAGAGAAAAAAATTTGAGAGCTTGTAATCAAAAGAAAAACAAAATATCATAGATCTGATCAGATTCCCCAGTATGGTATCCAATTTTGTTATCAGAAATTATCAATCAATGCGGACAAAGATTTCTTCCCTAGTCTACATGGGGCAGATCTAGAACAAAATACTCACAACAGTGCATCCTCTCCTTAGATAGTTAAACGACTTTAATGTTAATATTTCTTACCTCAACAATGAAGGTTATCCTTGCCTTCTAAATTCTTTTACGATCAACTGTACCTGCAAAATAAAATAAGGAACAAGATACAAAAGTGAAAGCAAGAAGATAATTTAATGATCTATACTAATTATCAAGGAGAAAAGTAATGAATAAATAAGATCAACACAAATCATTCATGGGAAATAGGAACACATTTTTATTATTGGAAGAAGAGAATAAAAAAAAAAAAATCCTTGATGTTGAATCTTTGTTCTCATGATGCCTTTGAATCACTTTCACACACTCTAGAAACTCTAATAATCTCACTCATAAAGCCACACTCTTTTCCTCCTATACCAACAAAAATTTCAACAACATTAAGGTGCTCTCTTGATCCTCCCCTATCATGGTCCATGAATCTTGTATCTATAGGCCAAAGAAGGCCCAAAGGGGTTGATATTATTTAGCCAGAAGGGGGTGGATCATCACTAGAGGCCAGAGGTATGAATGCCACCTACTTTAGGAAGTTGGGATAAGCCTCCATGAGGAATTTCATCTAGAATTTTCTTGAAATCTTCTCTTTTTTCCATTTTAATAGTACCGATGCTCCTTTTGCACTAGGAGGAGGCACCAATGCTCCTTGTCCTTAGGATACAAGTGTCACTGACTCACCTTGTTATTATGTAATAGGCGTTAGGCAAGGATGGCGATCTATGTTAGAAGTAAAAGGGCATCGATCCTCCTATATCTGATAAAAAATCTCATCCAAAAGATGGTTTGGCCAGGAAACTTTAGGGGGTTGATCATAAGGACAAATTTTGGGTTTAATATCCCTAGGAAAGAGGAGCTCGCTAAGGTTTGCAAAATATGCAATAGTAACTCCGTAGTTTATAAATATTGAGAATAGGGTCCATTGTACAAGGTTTGGGTGACCAACATTATTAATGTCACCAACGTGAAAATATGAATTGGGATGGAAAAAATTAAGCCAACAACAAGTTATAAGGTGTTACGGATGTCCCCACTCCCCCTCACTTTTTGGAATCCATGGTCCCCCATACTATTTTAGCAGCCTTTGTTGAGCCAATTGTTTATTTAATCAATAGAAACAACATTCAAAGATTGCAAAGATGCTAGTAATAACATTAAATTTAATAATAGTTCCAAAGTACAAAATCACATTATAAAACAATAATCATAATTCCTTAATCACATTAGTCATGCAAAGGAGCATAAGTCCAAAATCATATAAAATACCATAAGTCCATAATGCAAAAGAACAAAAGTCACATGAAAGATCATAAGTTCGAGGCTTAACACCTGGGATATTACATAAGTGAGTCATCTAATCTATAATTGTTCTTGTAGACCCACTTGTATCCAATTAGTTTGGTTCCAAATGGAGGCTCCACCAACTTCCTAGTCCCATTATTAATGAGAGCATCATACTCATTCTTCATGGATTCTATCCACCCATCATGAGAAACAACTTCTTCAAAGGAAGTTGGTTCAAGCTAGCATACAAATTCATTTCACAATCATATGCGACATACAAATATTCTACATCTATTGAATTTGATTTATCTGAATCTCCTCCATCATCTTGTTCGGTTGAACTTCTTATTCCCATCTTTTTTACTACACCAGGATGGACAGTTTCAAGTGTCTTTGTGACCCATTTTAGAACTTTCCATGAAGGTCTAGGATGATCAGCTAGTGGTTCTTAAATCTCTTTAACATTCAATATTGATCCAATCCTCTCAATCACATCAACCAATTGAATGCCATGATCTAGTGAAGTGGAAGGAAACTCTTCATGGGGGGGGGAAATGGTAGTGCAAAAGGATATTCCAGAGATTGACCCAATATAGGGATCCCCACTTTAATATGTGGAATATCATTATCAACTTCATGAAAGGTATTTACATGGGATTCCTCTCAATAGAATCATCATTTTTATTTATTTCAAGAAAAATTGCATATCTAGAAAGAATAAATTGTTTTTTACCTCATCGTAAAGATGATATGCCTTGGTGGTGTGAATATTCACTGTTGACTTGTCACACCGAGCTTGTTTATTTTTTCCTTTAGAATAAATACATAAAAAGTGGAACCGAATTACTTAAGATACCTCATAGAAGGGATGCATCCATACCACATTTCATGTCGAGTTTTGTTTCCAAAAGCATGATTTGGACTTATGTTTATCAAATAAACTACACATAAAGTTACATCACCCCAAAACATCAATTATAAATTATTGAAACATAGCATGGAGTGTACCATATTCAAGAGAGTTATGCTTACTATTTTTTCCACACCATTATATAGAGGATTTTATGAAAATGTAGTTTTATTCCTAATCCCATGTTGATAAGGATAGTTTTCAAAATCACTAGAAGTGTAATCTTTTCCATTATCAGTAAAAAGTGTGCCAATGTGAGATTGTGCTTCATTTTCAATACATACATGAAAATTTTGAATGTTCAAATGCTTCTGATTTTTTTCTTTAATAAATTGACCAATTACATTATGGTGTATCCATCAATAGAGGTCATGAGATATTTATTACCATTTGCAGATGGAATGGGTATGGGGACACACATGTTAGAGTGTATATTCTCTAAGCTTCTACATGCTCTAAAATTTGACTCATGGAATGGATGCTTACTATGTTTTCCAAGAATACAAGCATCACAATATTTGAACTTATTTGGAGTGGTGGGAAAACTAGAGACACCATTATTTTTCAGCAATCAAAGACTTTTATATTTAATGTGTCCATATCTAGCATGCCATAAGGGACTGAAAGAAAATGTACCTGGTTCATGTTGAGAGAGGAAGGAAAAATTCTGAGCTCTTGGAGATGTTCCTTCCGGCTTCAACAATTTTCCATCTTCACATCTAGTCATGATGACCTTGTTGTAAGAGCACCTATTTATATCTAATATCCTATTGAACATGTGGATGGAATAGCCTAAATGTTGAATGTGCACTAGGGACAAGTCTCTCTTCAAAAATGGAATATAAATAACATTATGCAACAAAAAATTAAAGAATCCAGGCAGTATGAACATGATGGAACCAATCCTATTTGGATTCAGGCCTAACTTATCTACACAATACACTACCCCATATACATTGTCATTCAATTATTCAAAAAAATATTTTATGAAGTCATTTAGGTTATTTGCAAGTCTCTTGATTTTTACCTTTTCATTTTTTCTTTTGTTTATTCTTATATTTGATCTTATCCTACAGAGCCCAACAAGGATCTTCATCATGTCCATCATTTTTGCGATGAGTGAAATTATGATTGAATCTCTTTCCTTGATTACGTCTAGACCCTTTTCCTATGAAATTATTTTTCCATGTCCTCTTTTACTACCTTATCCTCTAGATGAATCATTAGATTGTTTATTCTCTTTATAAGAAAGATACATGGTCTCTCCAACAAGCTATTTTTTCTCCTTTCGAATTCTTTTTCATGTTCTACAATCTTCTCCACCAACATGTCAAATGTGAGGGACTTCATTTGACCAATAGCTTGCATAGATTCAATATAGCATGAATATGAGGGGTAGAGGCCCTTGAAAAACATTGTGAGTGGAAGATCTATGTCTACACCAATGGAATTAATGTTATGCATTATGGATTTGATTTCATATCCTAAATCCATGGGATCATTATCTTTCAGCTCAAGGTTGAAGAGCTTCACCAAAAATTGTATGAGTTCCAATTCTGAGTGTTAGTCATATAAATCCTTTAATTCCTTCAATTCAACATAAGTGGTTTTAATAGGAAATACATGACAACTCACCTATTTCGTTACAATAGAAGTGATCAAACATATTCCTTCTTGTGTTTTCTCTTTTATATGGAGATACCTTTATCAGTTGCAAGTGGATTTGGTGCAATCAATATCGAACCATCCTTTCTTTTCATTAGTTTTCTCTTCACATATTCCTTTTCACATATCATTGAATATGAGTGTGTGTTTGATATCCCTCAACCATTCTAGTTAGTTGTATTTTCTGGTGAGCACTGCTCTGATGAGGAAAGACAAAAAATGCATCTTTGAAAAAACACTCAATAAATCAAAAACAGTGCTTTAAACAATACTAAGTGCATGTCTGAGTCTTTGCCACCTTTTACAATACAATATTTATAACAATGTAATATATGCAATAATAAATTCAATCTCTACAATCTATATTATAGAGCATTAGTCAACATAGTCTTGGAGGTCTATAGTATCTATTAAGAGTTTAACAATATTCTTTGAAATATAATGGATTTATCCTTCACACCCTTACCTTATTACAACATGGTAAGGGAGTAATATTAAAGTAGAGATGTATAGGACTGGTACGCAATGAAACCCCTCACATCTATACACAATCAATATCTTCAAAAACAAATTATTTAATGGCTTCAATATGCAACCTTTAAAGACATACTACATAGTGTTTAAAGAAATACCACATGCAGGAAAATCCTAGAAATTTTTCTCCTTATTCCCTCATTTTCCTTGACTAAAGTTTGAGACAAAAATGTAGATATGTACCAATTACGCCCTTTTGAAATAGAATTGAACACCCTCACACAAATTTTCTCCCTTTCTATTTGCATCGCAAGTCCTAAATCCCATTGATACATAGCGGTCAACAGTTCGAACCCTAGGATTAGTACCCTAAGTAAAAAAAAACTCGAGATAAATACAAATGCAAACAATGTTCAACATTAATTGCACTAGAGGAATCACTAGAGACCACACCATAACTAGAGAGGATGCATGAGGATTCCCTAGGGTTTCAATATGAGGTAACTTGGTAGGCCTTCAAGAATTCCATGCAATAATATGATCACTCCTAGTATGCAGAATGCTTTCATAGAAGACACCAAGAATGAAATGAGAGAGAGAGAGAGAGAGAGAGAGAGAGAGAGAGAGAGAGATCCTTGATTCTAATATAGAGAGATCCTTCACACACACACACACATAGCAAGAAGATCCTTGTTATATCCAAAATCAACACTTATTCATCCGTGACAACACTTTAATGATGAATTTGTTGCTTACAAAAAAGGACATTATGGATGGAAGAGACCTAATTTGGTGCTTGATGATATGGCCTTAAATTATTCACTAATTCCTACCAATTAAAAGCTATGTAACTGCGTTTGGAGGCAAAAAAACACTCCTAAAAGTTGTCCTTTAACACATTTTATTGAAAACACATGTTGTATTTGGACCAATTGCATGCTACATGCACATTTCCTTTGTACCACCAGCATTTTTGCCTTAAAAATCCAAAAAATATAAAAAATATCGAACTTTGGGAAATTTTCGAAACTTCCCATTAGTTACAACTGCTTTTCCTTTGATGGTAACTATCTCTTTGAAATATAAATCTAAGTGAGATGAACCACGAAGGGGGACTTGAAGCCTAAGTATTATTATGCTAGATAAATTTCCATTCCCTATCCTTTTTCCATCTATGATTTGGAATTGCTTCCCTAGTTACTTTCAAACCCTTATGGATTGGAGTTTTTCTTGGGATTGTTGGACAAGAGAAGCATGAGATCTAGATTCAAGATTTAATGAGGTTCCAAAGAAGAAATAAGGCAATGTTTTAGTTGTTACCATTGTTAATAAGAGAATTGATATATTCCCTTCCCATTTTTTGAGTTTATGGCATGATTGATGAAATAATTGATGTTTTATGTTGGCAGTAGATTAATATATCCATGTTCTTGTTCTTCTTTAAATTCATCATTAATATTTTCTATCGTCAAACGTATTTGAGGGAGTTTATAGTTATAGGTTTTTCAGGTCTAAGTTTGGGCAAGTTGGACGATATTGGAAGCATGGATAATTTAAGAACACCCTGGAAATTTATATCTATAATAAATGGGCAAATCTCCCTAATATATACAAAAAATTGAAGGCTATTTTATCAATAATATAATATGTATATAGAATTTTTTGGCTAATCCTTCATTCTATTATATAATGTTTTAAAATCTTGGCGAATATTTCACTAAATCATAAGATATTGCAAAATCTTGTCGAATATTTCACTGAATTATACAATATTGTAAAATTTTGGTGAATCTTTCACCAAATTATAAAACCTTTCCATCTCTTGGGGAATATTTTTCTAGGAAGACTCGTCTTTTGATTCTGTAGATTACTAAGGTAGTGCAACAGAAGAGCATATACCAGAGCTCGACTCTCTCGACTCCTAGACCCTCAAATTAAAAAATGCATGAATGAGGAGGGGAGGGATTTATTTATAAATTTCACAAGATGCATTATTGGGTGACTCAAAACTGGAGGTGTTAGTGAAACACAACACTAACTAGATTCAGGGCAAGTTGGGAATCCACATTTTATCTCTTCCGTTAACGGTGCAATGGACATGTGGGGACCCAAATTTTGACATACCGACTAACCGATAGAATTGAACACTTTACACTATGGAGTGATTATTGCACCCACAAACCATTATTACAACATGGAGTATTATCAAGACCCACAACCTTAATATAATGTAATAATTCCCAATTAACTTATTTTCCAAATCTCTCATTTTTAAGATACCCTCTAAGAAAAAATAACCTTCTTATATGTTTATAGATACAAATGCTACTTTTCCTTTATTTTGTTAACAATCAAAATATGAATTATGTCATTCAATGTATATTTTTTAGTGTTAGTTAGAAACTTGCAATGGTTATTACAAATAATAACATACACTAACTCAAATATAAATCATATTAATGCATCATCACACATATCATTATAACTACTATGTTAATGACTACTTTTTCTTAAAGAAATTGAGGAGGTGTTTGTATCCATGTTCTTGAAATTTTTGAAAGCATGCTAAATGTGATAAAATTGTTTTAGCACCTTCATTGAATGCAAAAGACTAGATATCAAATAGCATAATGTCTACATCTCAAGTCAAACATGCCTTGTACATATTATATACAATCATGATAGAAATGAAGTATCGCATTCCAATGAGTCATATATTTATCATACATAACTAGATCCATTTCTGGATAATGATAACAATTACACATGAAAATAAATCACCAAAAAACATTTTACTTCTAAATGACCCTTACAAAAACAAAATATCGTAAAACAAGTACTGAACCCAACAAATTGAGGTCACAAATAAAATTGACGAACATGGAAATATGAATAAAAAAATACTAGTCACGAACTTCTCAATACAAATAAAAGAATCTACCAGTATGCTTTGGAAAAATCTACAAGAATACAACCAAAATAATGACCATTCGACTATAGCTCCACCATTATAATCATTGTGCATTCATTTATATTACAAACATCCCAAACAACAACAATAACAGACATAAAATATGAACATATACACTCTTATTAACGTCTTAGATCCAATAATAATTGCATAGAAAGATCCTAATAAAAACACATGTTAAACAACTAGGTCAAATTTAGTTTGAATATATAAAAACCATTTGGCATATCTCCACTAAGAGTATCATCCACTAATGATATATAAATGTCAGTCAATAGTTTAAACATGAAAAATCATAAAATAAATCATATTTTTTTATCTCTATAACATACTCCTAGGATAGAATAAAACCCTAATAACAAAAAATGAGCCCCAATAATTAAGAGTGCCCTATAATTCAATAAGCCTAAAAAAGTGTCCATTATAAAAAAGCACGATAAAAGGTAAATTTGCAATATAATAATCTATTGTAACTACGGATAAAAATAATACCATGCTAATTATTAGATAAAAAGTGTGATCCCAGTTTGTATTCTCTGATAAATTGTATGTGTGGAATACCCCTTCAAGACCTGAGCTTTCAACAATGGAGATATTATGTGAAGATTAAAATGTCGAGAAAACTAAGAATGCAAAATGGAATCACATCAATAAAAACCTTCACCCTGCAAGCACAATGCAATGTGGGTGAACCATGAATCACTCTAACCTTTATATAGAACAAATACCCCCTAATTTCCCCTCCAATACTGGAAATCAAGGGCCCAAAGAAGGTATCACATGAAATTCACTAAAAATACAGGTGAATGCAACCATATGCCTAAATTACAAGGAAAATGGAGGGAAAAATAACCCTTGGGATCCTCCATTACTAAAAATTGGGGGCGAAGGAGTGATTTCACTAGATTTTCTCTAGAAATTGGGGGCAAAAGATAGATGGAAGGGAGATTTTGTTATGACAAAAATGTTTTTTTCATTTTCCTCATTAATATATATGAGGCTATTCATTTTGGATTTACTTGTTTTCTAATAAATATTGGGTGAATATATTTTACATGAAAAGACCCTTTCCATAAAATAAAATAACCCACTAAATTTTTGTAACCCCCGTAATATATCCCATGGTTCATATATAGTCCCTAAAACTATCCATGATTGTAAGTAGAGCAAGGAGCAAAACGCTAGGATGAACCTTCGAAATAAGGTGCATCTTTATCTATCTTTCAAAATCCTTGTATGTATTTGTTTGAGTCTAGTTTTGCTTATTGTAGAACCATCCATGTCTCTCTTAGAAGACCTAGTATGTTGGTTAATATTAACCCCAGTCATAGGATAGTTTTCCTCACAATAAAAATGACAACTCCATTGGAGATAAGTTGTCTGCTTTGGGGTTCCTAAGATTAGTTATTCTAGTTTATTTGGGCTCATTAGATTCTTGTTACAAGTTAGGAATGATGTCATGGTTTTAGTAGACACTTATCCTTCATTCTTCTAAGTTACTTGCTTTTTTGAGACTTCTAGTACAAACACGCACTTCAAATTCATGATAGTAGCATTTTTTTCCCAACAAACATGCTTGGGACTCTATACAATAGTGTTTTACATGGAATTGTGCTTGTTATTGATCTTTATTTTTATCTTGTTGGCAGTGTTTTTCATTTTGGCCCTACCTGTGAGGTTTTTATCAATTTTTCAAGAGTGTTTGCTTTCCCTTGGTCTGGTTAGGCCCTTGGAAATGTGGTGGTTTCTTTTGATTGGTATTCGCATGGTTTTTTGGATTTGTTTGAGTTTAGACTTGTTTGGGTAAATTTGGATCTATTTGACCCAATTTGGATTTGTTTGGACCAATTTGGATCTGTTTGGACCAATTTGGAACTATTTGACCTAATTTGGATATGTTTGGATTGATTTGGACATGTTTGGGTTGATTTAGAACCATTTGAGTTAGTTTGGGTCAATTTGAATCTCTTTGAGTGAAAAAGTCCCTTATTTGGTAGGTTTATTTTTCTCTTTGAGTTTGTGTGCTTTTGGTCCTCCTTGGAAGCAAAAGCTCTGGGTACATCTATGTTGTAGGTGACTCTTATTGCATTTGGTGTATGCAGACCTGACTTTACCAAACCTTGTTTGTTAGTAGGCCTTTTGATTAGCTTGAGTCTAAAAGTATCCAGTTATACTTTTCTCAAATTTGCATGTTTGTATCACTAAAAAGTATTGATTTTGTGGTTTCTTTTACTGTTTGAAAAGGGTGGCAGAAGTGTTTTCATTTATTTTATTGTGTGTTTGTTTGGATTAGTTTTTGTGTCTTATTTGAAAAAAAAGGATAATTTCATGAAGTAAGGGATTTGATTTGTGTGCCTTGCAAGTACCTTTGGTAGGTGTTCATTTCATATTTTAAAATCAAAAGTAAATTTGCATTTTGATTGTGTTTTGTATATCAAGTTTTACTTCAAGTACAATTTGCATCTTTGCATCAAAAAACCAAAAAATTATTAAGATAAAGTTTTCATTTTGCATATGAAGTTCCGTTTACATTTTGCATAAAAATATCAAAAATTGCATTGTACATTTTAAGAACTTGCATTTGTATTTCAATTTTCATTTTGAAGTTAAAGCTTGCATGTGCATTATATGAGATTGAAAAATTGAAAAGTGCATTGTAGAGGGTAAAGGTTGTTGCATGTTTCAGTTTAAAATAGGTGAAACTGTGCATTAGGTTGCATTGTACTTCGTTTTAGGGGATTAATTTTATTTTTATTTTGTAAAGTTCTTAAGATTGTATTTTGAACAAGAAATAAGTAATCATAATAGGATGCTAGGTTTTTTCTTTTAGTGACAAACACACCTAATAGTCTAGGATAGGATTTTAGAGAGAGAAATTGAGAGTTAACTTCTCCAACATGACATAAAATGGTGAAACATAGGTGTCTTCACAAGGGAGGAAATCCAATGATCATAGAGGTGATCCAAAAATATCTACTCAAACCATAGTCAAGCATGAGGTCATGTGAGGTTAGGTTGTGGAGATATCCCTCCAATTCCTAATTGAGAATAAACTAGAGAATTCACGTCTACATGGACTTTTCAATACCACCCTTTGCCTCATGTGGTGCCTTTGTTGTTTAGTTTCGGGCATAGATACCATTCCCATACATACAATCTCAACCTGCTACTATCCTGTAAGACACTGACTCCAAGCTGGTAGCCATAGAATCTTGTCCCTAAGATAATACATAGGTTCTAGTAGGGGATTTTATGCAACCACCTTTGGAAAAATTTGTGACTAAACCACTTATACTATGAAACGAGAACTTTATACTAAGAACGAGAACTCTAGCCATAAAAATGATGATTTTTGTTTTAAAAACACCAAAAACACCCCCCAAATATAAAAGTGTTGATACCAGTATACATGTTTTATTTTTGAGGTAAAAAATAGATCCATGGCCTAAACATCCCATACTGTTGTTTACAAAACTTTGAAATCAACCACTAAATTGGGAAAAAAAATCCTTCAAGAGGTAAATTACAACTTTTTTGAAACTTGCATATTAAACCAAAAAAACATTTCATAAATAATTTCACTACTCTACCATATAAAATCAAAGAAATTACAATGTGATCCGCAATGAAATCATATATTAAACCCTAAAAGAACAAATGATTCATATAATTTTAGTTGAAAAAAAATTTAACCCAATTTTTTTTAAAAATTAAATAAAAAAAGAAATTATGAAATAATTATAACAAATTCTAATTTTTTTACTTAGAAAAAGACAAGATTAAATATAACATTTTAACTATGTTTCGAGAAACTTATGTAAAAACTTATTATGTAAAAAACTTATGTTTTTAAACTTCAAATATTTTTGTTTAAAAAAAGTAACAAAAATATTTTAAGAAAATAAAGTAAAAAAATAAAATAAAAATAAAAAACAAACTTAAAAAAAATAAAAAATAAAAAATAAATTAATAAAAAGCACATCTACTTTACCTCCCTACGTATCCCTACCCACTCCTCACTACCGTCCCACTCAACCCTTCCCCCTCCCCTCCACTCCATGGAACATATTATATAATATGTTACGTGGAGTGGAGGGGAGGGGGAAGGGTTGAGTGGGAAGGTAGTGGGGGGTATGTAGGGAGGTATGGAGTTAAGGTGTGTCGTTGTTGGAGTGGTGGATTGGCGGCAGAAGTGGTGAGTAAAAAGGGTAGGGAGGGTGGGCATGATTCTCAGAATCACGTTACCCCTCCCTACCCATTTTACACACTAATTTTGTTACCATACTTTGGTTTTTTTTATTTTTTTATTGTTGTTATTTATTTTATTTTATTTGTTTATTTGTTTATAGTTTAGTTTAATTTTATGTGTTATTTGTTTTTTTTTGTTATTTGTTATGTGTTATTTGTTTTGTTTGCTTTATTTGTTATTTGTTTTTTTTTCTTACTTTATTTGTTTTGTTTTGTTTTGTTTATTTTTTATTTAAGGTTTGCTAAGATTCTATAGTAAGGATTCATGGCATCTCATGGAGAATCTACAGTGAGAAAAGTTAATGTCGACGTTTCAAGCCAGTCGTGGCTCATCTTATTTTTTAATTGTTTGCTTTAACTATTTTTTGTTTTGTTTACTTTATTTGTTGTTTTGTTTGTTTATGAAAATCATTTTTATATTTTTGTTTTTAATTAATTTTAAAACATTAGTTTTTTAACATTATCTTGTTTGTTTGTTTTGTTTTTTAATATCTTTATATATTTTAGCTATAGGAAAAAGTCCAATATCCATAGCTTCATCAATTAGACTTATGAATATGTTTTAATAAATGAAAATAGTGAAGGTAAACATAGTTAGATGTTGACTTATAATGCAGTGGTTAAAAAATTAAGATATGAAGAAAGAGATTTGAAAGGAGTGACATAAAAGACCCAATGGAAGACAACATTGATGTCTTGGAAGAAATCCAAGCTCCATAAAATTCCAATTTAGATGAAGAATTTGTCCTACATGATATTGTTGATTAGTTTCATTTCTTGAAGAAAATGTTAAATTTGACAATTTTTAGATAAGATATATTAGTAACATTTTTACTTTTAGACTTTATTTTAGAAATAAAATCTCTACATATAATGTTTTTAATATGTCATTTACAAATACATGGTATAGTTTTTCTTGAATTTATGTCAATGGTCACCTTTTGGAAAATAATATGAAATAGTATCATTTTTATACAAAAAATCTCTGAAAATTCATTGAAAATGGTTTTAAATGTCTTTATTTTTTGAATTTTTTTAGAATTTTGTCAATAAAAATATCTTATTTTGTCCATAAAAATGTTTTATTTTAAAGAAAAGATTGTGAAATGTATATGTTTTTCATTATAATTTTATTCTAAATGTATGTTATTTTGCTAAATTTCTAAAAAACACACTTGAAAATTGAAATTAAAAATTTTTTACGACAAAGATTATTCAAAGGCCCAAAAAAATGCCTCAACATGAAAATGTGTGATACTAGTATCAACACTTTTTGAAACGGTGGTAAAAATAGATACTAAAATTAGGAGAGAGAAAAATGAGAACTGTGTCGAGTTCTCATTTCATAGTATACTATGGTTACTGGAGCATTAGTACCCTTGGAGGGCGTTTTCTAGATTTATCTGGTAAAACACTTACACCAAGTAGGGAAACACGTATGACCTTAGTAACTATTCTTTGATCTTTGTTGATTGGATTTTAGCCCTGACCATCCCAGGCTAATCTTCAGAAAAACACCTACCTATCTATTCATTTAATGGTACTTGTATCCAAGTGCTTTTCATTATAAGAGTTTTTTTTTGTTGCAATATTCTAAGGACTTTCTAGTGAATGTTGCTTTTTGTTTTATATTTTTAGATTTCCTCCTTTCATTCTTCTACGAGCCACGGTGTTTGATCAACCTTTACGCAGGTCTAGAAGAATTCAAGGACACCCTCTTGAACAGAGGGAGGTCCCTACACCTAGGAAAAGTCTAGATAATAATAATAAATCCTCTAGGGAGAAGAGAAAGGAAACCAGGAATATCTAGTTGACCAAGGAATAACATAAAGCACAACTAAATCTATTGATTCTGAGTCCTCATCTGAAGGAGGGAACTTTGGTGATGTTGAGGGTCAATTAGATAAATCTCCCCAATTGGTTCTTCTCATATAGGGGAGAACATATATTTTCCCTCCATTGAGGATCTCACTGATCCTTCAAGACTATTGAACCCTCTACAAGATTTGAATTCTATCCAAGGAATCGAGTTTGATATTCGTTGGCCAAATAACCCACGATATTTGTGGGCTCATATGGAAAACACTAGTGAAGTATTTGGTACTACGGAGGTTACCCCCCTAGTTAAGAACATTCCTTTGTGAGGATTTAGTGTATATGCATCATCTGCTATAGGTTCTGTATAGAATCCACCATCTTCAATGATTCTTATTGGAGGACCTCCACTACTAGTCTACAAAGTACAAATCCATTTTCTTTTGGGATGACCTTTCTTGGTTTCCAATCCATTCCTACTTCACTTTCTATTACCTCTATTTTTACTGCTATTTCAAGCAGTGGTCCATCAGTTCCTCCTCACAGTTACCCACCCTTTAGTGGAATTTGGTCCATGCCTAATGCATATCTAGTATTTGGAACTATTTTTGGTTCCAACCTACCTTAGTTGAGCTTAAATTTCCATCCATTTGGAAGCATGAGCACTAATCCCCACATGGCATCTCATATTCCACTTAGTGGTACATTTGTACTAGGGGGCATTACTGTTGGATTTACCTAGGAGAAGAATCTCTCATTTGGGAACACCCCTTTTTCCAGTGTAGGAAGTTCAGGTATGGTTAACCCAATGATTTTCAATCATTTACTTGGTAGCCAATATGTGGGGGGACCTAGGGGGTACTTCAGTGGGATTCACTCGAACCTTTTCAAAAAATTAATTCGGTAAAAAATTTGGTCAGTTCAATCCACCTTTAACCAATAGTGAATTTACATATATTCCAGGACAACAGAATGTCAATATGAATCAATGGGCTGCTAATGTTCCGGGATCTTGGATATCCATGGCTCAAACAATGTTTTCTTTTTTTGGCCAGTTTATATTTCCTTGTTTTGATAATTTAACCAATGATATGATTCTACATAATCCCAGTTGGCCATCACTACCTGCTAAGTTACTTCATATGTCCCAAAATTTGAAGGGAATCTGAAGGAAGACCCTACAAATCATGTGATGACTTTTCATCTTTGGTGTTCCTCAAACTCTCTGATGGATGATTCCATTAGACCAAAACTTTTCCAATGGAATTTGAAAAGGATGGAAGTGAAATGGTATATTGAGATGCATCACACTTCTTTCCAAACATTTAATAATGTTGCAATGGATTCCCTTAATCAATTTCAGCTTCTAGTTCATTATGAAAATGGTACTGGATTGTTAACTTCCTTTCATCAAGACAAGTCTACACATATCTACTCTCGAAATCATGAATGGAGGAGGATACGTAGTCTCATTAAGGCTTAGATTTCTGTTGAATTTTTATTTGATTGGTTCATTAAGTATTTTCAACCATGTTTTGTGAAATATGTGGATCTTTCAATTGGGTGCAAACTGAAGAGCAGACTATTATAAAATCCCAATAACTAGACTAAGTTTACTCTTAGTCCATGATGCTTTATGAAATATTGTCGTATGCTCCTCGATCAGAGGTAGATGCAACCAAACTAGTTCATGTACCGCATGCCCATTGTGTGATTGGTTCAACAGTAAGTGTTGTAGTGAGCTAGGGTACACACCTCGTTGGTTGAAATTCACCAACAAATGCATTGAGAAACACATAGAATTCAAGTCCTGACCAAACCGTAGATGTTTTGATAGTTCGGACAATCGATTCTCAGGGAAACCAACATCCCAGAGGGAAAAAGAAGAATAATAAAAATGGGAACAAGGGTAATAACATTGCAAACAATGATAACAATAATGTTGGTGGGGCCAAGAAGGATAAGATGAAATTCCCTTACTTGTTATGCAATGAAGATAATATAACCTATAACTTCCCTAATATGGAAATGTCCTAGAGACTCTAGATCAACATGAAGGTTCTTCCCATCCTATAATTACTATGGCTCAACCCAACTCCGGATCCTTGCAAGGGGTAAACCAGGGTGCCTCCTCCCAAGGGGAGGGTATTGGACAAAGTCATATGTTTATATGTGAGAAGAATGTTAACCTCCAGAATATAAATAATTTTTATGGTACCTCTACACTAGATCCAAAGGTAAAGAAACCATTAATGCTAAAATTAACAATTCTTTACACATAGAGAAGCCAATTAATGACACTATGCCTAGAATTATCAAAGTTTTTATCAATAAGATTGTGTATAATCCATAGGGGGTTCTCTAAGTGAACTTGTTAAATTGCACGGCCGCTCATGGGGTATTAAAGAATATCCCTAATTTCACTAAATATTGGAAAATGCCTCCTAAAATGGTATTGTTGAACCCCCATCCATTCTACCTTTTGAATTAAGAAAACCCCTACTTTCACAAGATATTGTAGGTATCCATTTTTAAAACCCCTTATATCATATTATCAGGTTGTAACAAAAAAGATCCCTAACACATTTTAGTATAAGCAAACAAGATGATACATTAAATAATAGTATAATGTTAATAATGATCCCATTGGGTTTGCATGGGAAATTGATCAATTTGTAGCATTGGATAGTGGAAGGCCCAACAAAAAATAAATAGTAATGGGGAAGAAAAAATGCGTAAAAGGAAAAGGATTCAAGAGATAAATGTAACAAAGAATGTAAAAAATTGATAGTCCAATAGTCAATGCAATGCTCAGAAAATATTAGTCATCGTAGCTAATATTATCTTTTTAATTGTAGCCAATATTTTTATACTTTTATCTTTCATTTAAATGAGTCATTTACTAATAGAATTTTTACTGTTTATGGGTTTAATGATAAAAATATCTAAAATTATTTCTCATTAACTATTAAATATACAAATTATTGATTTCTAACTTGTTCATTTATAAACATATGTTTTAAAGGTCATTGTTTATGCCTTGATTATCTATTATTATTATCATTATTATTTAATAAATATTTTAAGTGTTTGACTTTGTTATCTTAAACATTTTTAATGAATATAATGTTAATTGAAAAACCAAAAAAAGTGTTATTCAAAACAAATAGTATGTATAAGTCTAAAGCGAGAGTTTCATATCTAAGCAAGACAAATATATTGTATTAATAATATTTTATAAATACAACATTAAGACTACTTTATTAACCCAAAAAGGGTATATATCTATCTATCTATCTATCTATCTATCTATCTATCTATCTATATATATATATATATA
>LPNX010341944.1:263725-313273 GCA_001517045.1 Pseudotsuga menziesii
CATCCCCCTCCCCCATATTCCCCTACCCACCCTCGTTTCCTCTTCCAGGGTGGATCGTTCCATTCTACATCCAGTCGGGGTTTATCGTCGTACATCACCACTTCTCCCACTCTAATCCATGCGCTCTCCCATCATTCCCCCTAGTTTTGTAGCCAACATCGATGTGGCTACATCCTCCTCTATGCCATCTATCCTAACATCAGAGCAGGTTGTCTAGCCCACTGATCCACCTGCAACCCCTAAGGACCAGCCGATTGCTCCACCTACCAACCCCTAGGACTAGCCTGTTGTGTTCACAGTGAGATTGATTAGTTTATGAAAATCTCATGCAATATTAACGAAAATTAACATAGGCAGTAAATTGTATGAGTTATCTTATTGTTTAAATGTTGCAGGGTGGCGTTGCCGAGAGATTTGGATCACGAAGGAGGGTAGCCCACTCACCACTTACGGTCTCGTTTGAGGTGAGCTAATTAAGATTTGAAAAATTAATTTTGATTTTTAAATTGTTTTTTATACTTGTATAATTTCCTGTAGGAGTTGACATTTGATTGTTGTCGTTTCAGAGCCCAAGGGGAGGTGGTTGAAGCAATCAAAACAACCCAGCTTCCTGTATCTCGAAGAAGAGGAAGATCGATTTTGGAGGTGCACTTGGGAGCTCCGAGGGTGGGAAGGAGGATTGAGAGACCCTCTTATGTACACTAGCCATGATGTGGAATTTTGGCATGAGTTGCCATATTTTTAATAGGGCACGAGTTGCCATATTTTGTATAGGGCATGAGTTGCCATATTTTGTATACGTCACGAGTTCCCATTGAATAGACATTAGGAATGATGTTCCATTTTTTACTAGTACTGTATATGATTGGAAATTTGTGTATATTAATATATTATTTTGCACTTTTTTATATTACTTTTCCTTTTATTATAGATTTGCATACATTATGTTGAATGCAATAGTAGTTTACAGTTGATGCGCTTGCAATACTTATTGTTGACGAAGCCTAACTCATATTGAACCAACATACTAACACCTACAATATTATTCATTGTCCAAATTGCAATAGAAGCACTTGTTTTCCTTTGGTATTTAGATAGTAATTATTGTCCCATTTTTCAAGCTAGAAACTGATATTGGAATGATCTTCTCTTACCATTTGATTGACTAGAAATTTCATAGTATTGATGAGCTGAGAATCATATTGAACATGATTGTTGTTGGCTTGCATTTGTTACATCTACTTGGCAAACATTGATTCTGAGTAAATTTGGCAATACATATCATTTGAAGATGAAGTTTACATTGCTTACTCTCATTGAATACATACATATTTGTTATGCTATTGTTGAGCACTTGCATTTTTAACGATCTATTGTACTTGTTGCAATTTTAACAATTTGAGGGTTAGCATGCATAACCTGGGGTTTAGAATCAATGAAGAAACCCTAACCCTAACTAAAGTTTAAAGGTTAGCATGCATAACCTAGGATTTATAATCAATGAGGAAACCCTGACCCAAATGGTGTTTTGGGGTTAGCATGCATAATCTAGGGTTTAGAATCAATGATGAAACCCTAAACCTAGGAGGGAAACCCTAACAACAACCCTAGCTCACCATCTCTTGTGGCCTCTTATAAAGTACCTTTTTGTTTGTATATTAGCATGCCTAAGATTGTAGTCATATGTCACATATTCTTTATAGACTAATCAAATGAAATACTTCAAAGCTTAAGAATGGATTACTTCACATAAGCTAGGGCTAAAGATTCATGAGCACTCCTTTTATAAACCATAGTGAAATAAGTAAAACATATCTCATCTTACACAACTCATACATTAAAAAATTATGGGAGAAAGAGGCTCTATAATATCTCTGACCGTAATATCCATTTTGGACAGCCCTAGAACACCACTAACTCATCCTAATATACCCTAACTTCTTGACTGTAATATCCTATTTAGGGCAGCCCTAATAGCCTAGGCTTACCTACCTATCATAGCCTAAGGTCACTTCCTTGCCTTCCTATCTTACCCACTCACTAACGCATCACCTCAAATTTGTCCATAACCCAATTTAAAGTGGCACAAAGACACCCTAAAGGGACGGTATCTAAACAATCATTCCCAACAATACTTAAACAAATTTGAATGGTGGTATATAAACATCCATAACTTGGAAAAATACAAGAAAAGGCCTTGAATTGCTTGCAAGTCATTGTGTCATTAAAATCCAAGTGAATATACTTGTTATCATTCCTACTTGACTGGAAATTACATCTTGGACTGTCATAAGACATTTTACTTGACTGGAAATTTTATTTGGTTTAAGAGTCCCATTGGCTTGGAAACTTGGCACTTATAAAATTGTTTATCACTAATGTTTACTTAAAATATTGTACCTTTGTCTTGACAAGCTAAAGAGTGAAATATAGGACTGTCATAATCCTAAATACTTGGTTAGAAATAATTTTGTTTTGGCAGTACCTTTCACTAATTCAAAGTGCCATTTCAACTCTTGTTTATCATTAGTACTTGCATTTGGGATTGTACACTCATTTTGGCAAGCTAGAAATTAGTGTTTTGGACTGTCATAATCATTTTGACTTGTCTGGAAATCACTCTTAGTTTTACAGTCCTATCTTCATGAAAAGTGGATTGATTGGGGTCTATGTCAATGTATGTTGGTTGCAAAAGAGGTTAACTTGGTAAGATATGTTGATAACGTCCCATCAACACCACTAACATGCTTCAACCACATGCATAATTGTAAGGAAAATTACATCCAATGTAGTTCATGAAACCCTAGCTATGTTTTAGTGCAGGTATATATCTTCTAGGTATATGATTCTACTGTTTTCTAGTTAAGTGAGACTAATAAATCTAATGATATAAATATAATGAGTTCATAAACCCTACTTTGTAGTTCTATGTCTAAATATGTGAATCCTAGCTTTTAAGTTTGCGGTTTCTAGTTCAAGAAACTCTAGATTTCTACATAAGTAAGACTAACATAGCACATGATCTCTATGTATGTGAATTTATACTTTATAAAACCCTAGTTTGTAGTTATATGTGTAAATTTATAAACCCTAGTTTTTAGGTTTATGGTTTGTAATTCATGAAACCCTAGTATTTTTGCTATTTTCTCTTGTAGCTTAGGTATATGGTCTAATTGGTTTTACATAAGAGAAACTAAAATATCACATAATAAAAAGCACGTGTGAGGTATATGGTCTAAGTTCCTTTTATTTCAGAGGATTTTCCTTAGTCATCATCTTGATGGCCTACACAAGTGCATGATGACCTATCCAAAGGTTTGCACTTAGGATAGCTAACAAAATAAACACCGTTATAGTTTACTTAACAAATTCAACCCAAAATTGTCTCAACTTACCATGCCTAACCAATGCTAGAATCTACACAATCATAAAGATAATATAAGCTAAAATTCAAATCTCCAAGTACACAATATTTGGACCATTGAAATAGTTCTTATATATATGTATATATATGATATGTATGTATATATATTTGGAAACCTTAAGCGATGCTAGCCCCAAACTATCATTGTTGTCATTAAGGTATCCACACTATAATTGTTTTCCTCTTTAGGGTTTATAAACCTTGATCATCTTTCATCATAGAAGCACATGGACTTTCATGGAAGTCTAGCACCAATTTTGACATCAAAATTTCTATCCTAGGATGATTCCTCAAACCCTAGGTCTTTGACTATTGCATCAACACAAGAACCAAGACCTCCATGGAAAATAAACTAAACTTAAAAAAGTATTCTTCTAAGAAAGGCATCAAATGAAGCTCGAGACTTATCAAGTTAAGTTTTCCATGGTATTTCCCCAACCTCCATGTATCAGACAAGAACAGGACTGCAATATCACCAAATATGTTAGCTATTTTCTTTGTATCTTCTATAGGGTTGGAACCCTAATTCCACCTCCTTTGACTTCACAACAAGAGCTACAGAATCTGCAAGAAAACCATCAATTCCTCTAGTATTATATCTCCTTCTCCAAGGTTTACTTACATATATAAACCCTAGTGTCCTCATGCATATCCAAGTTTCCTCATGTAATGCATTCCTCCTCTAGTTGTGTACAACATCTTGTTGTTCCCAATGCTCCTCGACATATGTGTCATAGGTGGTTACAATGCTCCAATTCTTATCCTCAATATGTGTGCCAAGGTGGTTACTATGCTCATTTGCTTCTCCACAACATGTGTGTGAAGGTGGTCATCCTAATATCACAAGGAAACCCAATAAAATAAACCCTAGTCCAAGTGTATGTTAACACCACGAAAATACATCCCTTAGGGCACTCTTTCCAAGCATATAACATATCCAAAATCTCTTATTACAACAAATTAAAACATCAATAAATCTACTCTTTTATTTTCAAGATATATGTTAAAAAAATTATTTTCAAGATATGTGTTAAATCACTTAACAAATTCAACCCAAAGTTTTTCCAAATTAGAATTCATAACCAATGCGAGAATATACCCGATCATGAAGATAATATAAGTTGAAATTCAAATATTCAAGTACACAATATTTCGACAACATTGAAGGAAACTGAGCAAAACCCTAGTTTACAAAATTGATGCACAATGAACTCACTGGGCCATGAAAATATAGTGGAGAGGTCCCACTAGAGGTAATGGCATGCCAGGAGACCAACTGAGTCGACGGCTTGTCGATCTGACCTCCGGTTGTTGAGTTACGTTGAGTTGAAAGTCGCATGAAAATGTCGTTCAGGGACACTTGGTCACTCTCAGTCTGAGAGAAAAAAACCAAACGGAGCAGCAATATTGCATGTCGTTGGCTCCGAAAAGTGTGTATAGCTAATTTCGATATGGAAACACTACCAAGACTGGTACGGTGGAGGGTTTTGTAGAGTTGACCAACCAATGCAAGAGTTGCATTGAAGCAAACTGAGCAAAACCCTAGTTTACAAAACCGATGCACAATGAAATCATTGGGCCATGCAAACATGGTGGAGAGGATCCAATAGAGGTAATGGAATTCTAGGAGACCAACGGATATGATGGCTCGTCGATACCATCTATGGTTGTCTAGTTATGTTGAGTTGAAAATCGCATGAAAATGTCATTCAGGGACACTTGGTCATTCTCGTTCTGAGAGAGAAAAACCAAACGGAGCAGCAAGAATGCATGTCAGTGGCTCTGATAAGTGTGTATGGAAAATTTTGATATGGAAACACTATCAATATTGGAACGGTGGAGGGTTTTGCAGAGTTGACCCACCAATGTGAGAGTTGCATTGAAGGAAACTGAGAAAAACCATAGTTTACGAAACAGATGCACAATAAACTCATTAGGCCATGAAAAGGTGGTGGAGAGGGCCCAATAGAGGTAATGACATGCTAGGAGACCAAATAAGTCGATGGATTGTCGATATGACCTCCGGTTGTTGATTTATGTCGAGTTGAAAGTTGCATTAAAATGTCGTTCAAGGACACTTGGTCACTCTCGGTCTGAGAGCAAAAAACCAAATGGAGCAACAATATTGCATGTCGTTGGCTCCAAAAAGTGTGTATTTCCAATTTTGATATGGAAACACTACCAAGACTGGCATGGTGGAGGGTTTTGTAGAGTTGACCCACGAATGCAAGAGTTGCATTGAAGGAAACTGAGAAAAACCCTAGTTTATGAAACCAATGCACAATGAACTCACTGGTCCATGAAAACATGGTGGAGAGGGCCCACTAGAGGTAATGGCATGCCAAGAGACCAACAGAGTCGATGAATCATCGATACGACCTCCGATTGTCGAGTTGAAAGTCACATGAAAATTTTGTTCAGAGACACTTGGTCACTCTCGGTTCGGTAGTGAAAAACAAAATGGAGAAACAAGATTGCACAATGTTGGATTTAAAAAGTGTGTATGGCCAATGTCGATATGGAAACACTACCAATACTGGCACGGTGGAGGGTTTTGTAGAGTTGACCCACCAATGTGAGAGTTTCATTGAAGGAAACTGAGAAAAACCCTACTTTACGAAACTAATGCACAATGAACTCACTGGTCCATGCAAACACAATGAATAGGTCCCACTAGAGTTAATGGCATACCAAGAGACCAATGGAGTCGATGGCTCATCGATCCAACCTCCATTTTTCAAGTTATGTCGAGTTGAAAGCCGCATGAAAATGTCGTTCAGGGACACTTGGTCACTCTCGGTCCAGGAGCAAAAAACAAACAGAGCATCAATATTTCATGCACTTGGCTCCAACAAGTGCGTATGGCCAATTTCGACATGGAAACACTACCAATACTGGCACGGTGGATAGTTTTGAAGAGTTGACCCACCAATGCGAGAGTTGCATTGAAGGAAACTAAGCAAAACCCTAGTTTACGAAACCAATGCACAATGAAATCACTCATCCATGCAAACATGATGGAGAGGGACCACTATAGGTAATGGCATGCCAGGAGAGAAATGGAGTCAACGACTCATCGATCCAACCTTCAGTTGTTGAGTTATGTCGATTCGAAAGTCGCATGAAAATGGGGTCCAGGGACACTTGGTCACTCTTGGTTCGGGAGCAAAAAACCAAATGGAGCAGCAATATTGCATGTCATTGGCTTCAAAAAGTGTGTATGGCCAATGTCTATATGGAAACACTACCAATACTGGCACAATGGAGGTTTTTGCATATTTGACCCACCAATGCGAGAGTGCATTGAAGGAAACTGAGCAAAACCCTAGTTTACAAAACCGATGCACAATGAACTCACTGGGTTGTGAAAACATGGTGGAGAGGGCCCACTAGAGGTAATGGCATGCTAGGAGACCAATGGAGTCAATGGCTCGTCGATACAACCTTCGGTTTCCATGTTATGTCGAGTTGAAAGTCGCATGAAAATGTCGTCTAGGGACACTTGGTCACTCTCGCTCTGGGAGAGAAAAAACAAATGGAGCAGCAACATTGCATGTCATTGGCTCTGAAAAGTTTGTATGGCCAATGATGATATGGAAACACTACCAATACTAGCATTGTGGAGAGTTTTGCAGAGTTGACCCACTAATGCGAGAGTTGCATTGAAGGAAACTGAGCAAAACCCTAGTTTACGAAACCGATGCACAATGAACTCACTTGGCCATGAAAACGTGGTGGAGAGGGCCCACTAGAGGTAATGGCATGCCAGGAGACCAAATAATTCAATGTATCATCGATCCAACCTCCAGTTGCTGAGTTATGTTGAGTTGAAAGTCGCATGAAAATAGGGTCTAGGGACACTTGGTCACTCTCGGTTCAGGAGCGAAAAACCAAACAGAGCAGCAAGATTGCATGTTGTTTTCTCCAACAAGTGTGTATGTCTAATGTCGATATGGAAATACTACCAATATTGGAACGATGGAGGGTTTCGCAGAGTTGACCCACTACTGAGAGAGTTGCATTGAAGGAAATTGAGCAAAACCCTAGTTTACAACCCTGATGCACAATGAACTCACTAGGCCGTGAAAATGCAATGGAGAGGGCCCACTAGAGATAATGGCATGCCATGATACTAACGGAGTCAAAGAATCATTGATCTGACCTCCGGTTCCTGAGTTATCTCGAGTTGAAAGTTGCACGAAAATGGGGTCCATTCAGCCCTAGAAATGGTGCACCGTCCTTGCAAAACCCTGTTTCGAGTTGGCTTTCCCATGGAGGCCATGTCAAAAAAACCTATGAGCTGATGGAATTGAAAATCATCACCCAGTTTAGTTTTTGGACCTCAACCTTGAATTGGTGAGGTGTCCCTGAATGGATTTTGCAGGCCTACTACAACTCGCCATAGAACGTTGAACATGGTTTCGATGGATGAACAGGTGGTTCCATTGGGATCATGGAACAATATTATGGCTAGGGTGTCCTCCCACCCGACTTCACATGGCACGGGCATGCCTCCAGGCCATATTTTGAAAACTAGGGTTTTTCCTAGTGGGGTCCATGCAACCCTTGCAATAGTGCACCGGCCCTGCAAAACCCTATGCTGGGAGGTTGGAGGTGGCGTTCCCATGGCAAAAATTCCCAAACACACTTGTAGGATCCGATGGATTTGGAAATCGCCGCCCGGTTTGGTATGGGGACCCTAACCTTGAATTGGCCTGGGCATCCCTCAATGGCTTTTACAGGTCTACTGCAACTCGCCATAGAACATTGACCAAGGATCCGATGGACAAATCGTCAATTTTGTTGGGATTTTGGCACAGGATTATGGCCACAGTAGCCTCCCCCCCGACTTTGCATGGCCTAGGCATGCCTCTAGGATAGATTATGCAAACTAGGTTTTTACCCAAGTAAAGTGTAAACACAATTACCAAATCTCATTCAATATAGCCATTTGGATCCTCTATGTTTCTAATTGCCTCCATCAATCTCTCATTATCTGAATGAGGCAAGAAGTAATGTACCTTAGTTGATTTCTTATTTGACATTGTATGTAGATGGATGTTCATGCCAACAAATAAGTTTGTGAAGTGATAGACCATAGAACCTGGTCTATGAAGTGATAGACCATAGAACATTCCCACTAGTTCTTCTTGATTTCCCATCTAGTGTAAGATATTCACCCTCAACCACCATCGAGCTAATAGAAAATTCATTTCCTTCATCATCAATTGATGATCCGTTTAGGATTTGCTTACCTCGAACGCATCGTGCCAACCAATAATATGTTCCCCATTCATTGTCTTTCGGGGCAACAACTACATATATGTGTCCTGGTTCTACAAGATCTGAGATATGGTCGTAGTCTGTTGAAATCACTGACTGACCCTCCTCTAATTGGGTTTTTTCACTGACTACACATGGGTCTACTGCAAGTGACACATGATCCCAATCATCAACCCAATCCATACATCCACATCCATACCATTCACCACTTCTACAAGGGCTTCAAAAGAAAGCAAGTTTCCGCGTCCATATTTCAAATACGGGATTGTTTGAGCTTCGAACCGAATGAAATCCACGTGTTCCTTGTACTGTGCTGCAACTATAGGAATGTGATTGATTTATGTCAAAGACATGCCAAAAATTCCTAACGATCCGTCCTACACCTGTTGATGTATGTTTCACTTCAGTTCGATCTGACATTGTTGCAGAGCACCATTGAACTACGGATTCTGCATCTTTGATATGGGGGTTTTTGGTAAACCTCATCTCCTCCCTTCGTAGCACGATCTTGATGCATGCACCGGCCCCATCATGCTCACCTTTTCCATGCCTGGTATCAAAGTAATTCCATATATGTGGCACATTATAAGTCTTATGTAACATACTCATCCATTAGAAGACTCGGGCATTTTTGAACTAGCCCGCACAACCATCTAACCATATCCAATGATGATCCATCTGTGTATCTCCCTCCTTTAGCTGATCATAGAAAAATTGAAAACAATGTTGCACATAATGCACATCATGGCATCTATCATCACTTATCTAAAAGTTTGTCTCCTTCTATATTATCCTATTGTTAATGCTGCTCTCAGGGCCATGCCTATACGTAACATGTACCATGATGCTGACCTAGTCAGAATGGTAGTATTGAATCTAAATTTCATTTTGTGGCTGAAGGGTGTAGTTTTCTGTAAAATCCACAATTGACAATATGGTCCCAATGGGAAAGTTGTCCCTGCATTTTCTATACTGCTCATCCTTCCATCATGCTATATGCACATGTTGAACATACTACTTGGTTTTCTTGTAGAACTCCGTCAAAAAATCACATACACGTTCCTGTTGCCATTAAAACAAGGGTCATATTAGAATGTGACCTTTAAAGAATTTATATGAAGAAACTGAACATGTAAGAGGAAAAACATGCAATAATCATTTGCACTTGTGACTTCACCAATGCAATCTTTTTACTTTCCTTCACACTATCTAATTGATAGATTATGTACTTGAAGCTCTACATCTCCACACTCATATTGCCAAATTGATGCTCATCGCTTCCATGAATGCAACGGTTCAAAAGAGCAAACCCACTACACTTGGAACAATTCCCATATAGACATGATTTTCCATAGTATTTTTTTCCTTCATGCCTTGGACACATGATGGTGATGATAAAATCTCTTGATGCATTCGGTGGTATTACGGATTCATTGCAGCCCTGCTCAAGGTTAGTATGAAAATCACAAAATATATGTTTATACCTGTCATAAAAATATTCATATTCTACATGGTATCTACAGCAAGATGTGTTTCGATCAATGCATATACGAACATGCCATGGTTTACATTTCTCAAAGGGCCTTTGGCCCAGGTTCAATTGTGAGTCCTCATTTTTGAATCTCTGATAGAGTTCAGTCTATGTTGTGTCAAGGAAGTGTTTGATGTGGGGTTCACATTCAGTAGAAACGTTTCTCAGCTTTAGCACATCTCTTTGGTTAGATAAAGGTATGGTATGATCACACCATAATTTTTGTACTAAGTCCTTAACAACATCAATTAGCTTCATATCTCGACGAGGAAACCTGCCGACAAAATCCCAACAATATTTTCCACCTGGAGTCTAAAGATTTTCTCTTATAACAGATTACTTCTTAAAATATTTTCTATTTAATTTAAGTATGTGAGAAGTGTGTGAAATGAGGTGACATTGCTGTGTGGACTTGCTTACAATGGATTCTAATAACACATGACAAACCGCACAAAGATCTTTATTACAAGACATCTTCCCAATCGCATTAAAAGCAGATTGGATATTTCTAACAATATGATTGTTAGCCTATGAACTTCTAACAATATGATTGTTAGCCTATGAACTTCTAACCATATTTATGCCCATAGTTCTCCTAACAACAACTAAACAATTTGACTTTAACAAACATAGTAATAATTGATATTTACCTGCATCTCCTTGGATTCAAAATATTCCTTCTTTAATTTGCTACATTACCAATTGATAGTGCATTTGGGAAAATTACCTTCAAGCCTTGAAAAACAACTTTCATCCACATGGATACATATAGGATTCCTTTTTCTTGCAGTAGATAGTCGAGGTAGGGAATGTGGACATGAGATATGAATCCCATGGCTTCTTTGTTGTGGTTCTTCATTCACATGTCTATCCATATTGGGAGTGTGCTCGACATGGTTGTGGTCTTCTTGGGGAGATTGAAAATTAATCATTGCTCATAGGTCCAATGCTTGATACTCAGTGCCTCTCAATATACCTATGTCTTCAAGAGCTTCAGCATGGCTCGTTGATGGATTGTTGGTTGGAGACTATGTTGATGCTGGAATTTGAGTCGGGTCCATTGGATGCAACTGCTTCACCCGTGGTTCTGAAGTAGAGGTTGTTATGTCATCAAATATGTTAGGATCAGTCGCAGTATTAGTGGAAATGTCTGGACCATGTCTCACTCTCTCCATTTCCAACCTAGCCTTTTTTCTTACCTCATTTTCCTTTTCAATGGGCATTTTCCTTCTAGTTTTTCTTGCTTTGTTACATGAGTTGCCCATATCCAATAGTTTCTTTATCAAAAATATGAGGTCTACCCCTGCATAAGAAGCAATAACTAAGGTATTAGTTCCATTATACAAGAAACATGATGTGTTCCAACATAATTAATTAAATTACAAATATGGTAGCATGGTAATTATTGGCATTGATACATAAACGTTGATTAAAGGTTTCTCTTTATTTTTGAACTAAAGTTTCATTTCTATACTCTATTTGGGTCAAGTAAAGAGATTCAAGTTCACAGGTATTACAACCATAGGACTATGACTTCCTTTGTGTTCAAAAAGTATTGAAAGTGAAAAGAAGATGAGTGAAATATTCTTCATTTCCAACACCTTTGGATGAGATGACATTACATGTAATATGCCACATTAGTTGTGAGGGAAGACACAAGTTGGTGTTTGGATGTCTTGGGAATAAATTGAATAAATTACACTCATTAATTTACACTTTAACTATTAATAGAACAAATTGACTAATTACACAATGAGGAGGTTGCAAATCCCCCCAAAAAAGGAGAAATCATTGAGATAGAGGCATCCCTGTCAAGCTCAATGGCATGTTATGATAAATATATCATGAAGAGGAGAGCATGGACAAGTTGGTGAACTATTCAATATGGACCCTCTCCCGTGATTGCTTCCAAGGTTTTTATACAAATTGAAGAGTCTCAATAGAGAACCTCATCTATGCCATCCTTGTGGGAAATCAAAATATATTCATGTGCAAATGATTATTGGTCTACATTGCATACTTCATCTTGTATAGAGAATATGGAAAACTTGGTGAACTATTCAATATGGACCCTCTCCCATGATTACCTCAAAGGTTTTTTTTAATTGAAGAGTCTCAAGAGATAACTTCATCTATGCCATCATTGTGCGAAATCAAAATATATTCATGTGCAAATGTAAATTAGTTAACATTGCATACTTCATGTTGATGGAGAATATGGGACTTGTTTAGATGTGAAATTGGGAATTCTTGTTGTGAAATTAAATGTTGTCTATTCGAGAGATATTTTTGTAGGCATATGATAAAACATAAACCAATGAAATGATCTAAAATCTTGTGAATGAAAACAATTATTTACAATTCACCATACCTATTTAAAATGTTCTCTTCTTGCAATGAAAACTTGTAGTTTGAATGTATCCACTAACTTCCAATACCATTGAATATGTTTGTTAGATTCCAAGAGTGATCTTCTATCCAATATATCAAAGGGTGATGATTGAGTGTGAGCCAAGTTGCAGAGTTCAGGAGCACAAAATGTGCGAACAGTTGTAGAAAACCCTTGAAAATTGGTAGCAATCCCAGGAATATAGATCTCTATTTTTTTAAACTAGTAACAGGTGCACGCATGCATGTATAAGAGCATGCACGCACATTAACACATACGCACAAAGAGATGCACACATGCTCCTACCTAACATTTACATCATTTACTCACTAACGTTTATCCCATTTAATAACTAACATTCTTCAACAACGTCTTGGTATTCACACATGCACGTGTATTTTTACAATATAGTCTTCACCACTACTTTCTTCTTAGGCCCATGGGTTCCATTATGAGATCTTAGGCTCCTTACTTATGGCTAGTGGAGGGTAATGGAGGCATCCAACACTGACCATCATCACCATCATAATCATCATCATAGTCATCATCATCGTAATCATTGTCATTATAGTCATCCTCCTCATCATCATCATNGGAATGGAGGCATCCAACACTGACCATCATCACCATCATAATCATCATCATAGTCATCATCATCGTAATCATTGTCATTATAGTCATCCTCCTCATCATCATCATAGTCATCATCCGCATCATCATCATTGTCATCATCTTCGAATCAAACTTGGAATGGTTGCTTGTTATATATAAATAACGGGATAGATAAAGCTTTGTTAATAAGTCGTCAATCGCATACTGAGAAAAATGCAGAGAGTGCTTGTGCAAGCTAACACGTCAAAATCCTGGACACGAGTTCCATGAGTAATTGAAATTGAGATCTACTGTCAAGAAAGAAGAAAGCATCGAGCTCTGTGGACTCTACAAAAGCCTTCATCTTTCAAATTTTATAGATGTGATGTCGAAGGGGCCACGCTGTATGGAGTATCAAATGGCTTACTATAAATACTGATTACTAAATATTGAAAATGGGTGAAATCTCATTACTAAATCTTGAACCGTCAAAAATATTTAATACACATATAAACACTCATTACATTGATGGCCACACACTTGTTTGAAGATTTATAGTACCAGATGATCTGTTCTATTCTATGGACCTTACATTTGCAGACATCAATGAACAACTGCCACATGAAAAGCAAATCACGAGTCACGACCACTACATTATTGGAATTTTAATCACCCCCATTACTTTGAAAAAACCCTTTCAGCATCATTTATATAATAAATTCACTATCTTCAAGAACAAACTCTCAAGTGATCAACATCTTACCCCCTAGGACATCAGACAAGACTAAAGAGAGCACAATATGAACCGAGATGACTTATCCCATGAGGAACTTGAGGGATACCTAATTCAAGATGAAGTATATTTTCCATCATATCAAAACAAGTACCAAAAATGCATTCTAAAAGGAGGCTGAGCTACTACACTAAGCTCAGGATAAACTTTCTGCACTAAGCTCAGGCTCATCTTTCATCATAATCATCGTCATCATAGTCATCCTCATCATTATCATCATAGTCATCATCCTCATCATCATCATTTTCATCATCATCATCACCATCATTGTTCATCATCATCGTCATCGTCATCATCATCATCATCCTCATCCTCATCCTCATCCTCCTCCTCCTCCTCCTCCTCCACATCATCATCATACTCATCATCATCATCATCATCATAGTCATTGTCCTCCTCATCTTCATCATCATCATCCTCATCCCCATCATCACCGTCATAGTCATCATCCTCATCATCATCATTGCCATCATCATCATCATCATCATCATCATCATCACCATCATAGTCATCATCATCCTCATCATCATCATTTCCATCATCATCATCATCATTATCATCACCATCATAGTCATCATCATCCTCATCATCGTATTCATCATCATAATCATCATCATCATAGTCATACTATTCGTGATCATAATCATCATCATCATCATCATTGTTCATCATCATTATTCAATTGCATATGCTTGAAAATAAAATCAAAGGAAAGTTTCAACTAAACCTATCATCATCATCATCATCATCGTTGTTCCTCATCATCGTCGTCACCATCATCATCATCACAATCATTGTTCATCATCATTTTCATCGTCATCATCATCGTCATCCGCATCCTCATCATCATCATCCTCATAGTCATCATTGTCATCATCCTTATCATCATCATCACCATCATCATCATCATTTTTCCTCATCATCGTCGTCGTCATCATCGTCATCATCAACACCATCATTGTTCATCATCATAGTCATCATCATCCTCATCATTATCATCATATTCATCATCAACATCACCATCCTCATCATCATAATCATCATAATCATCGTCATCATAGTCATAGTCATCGTGATCATCCTCCTCCTCCTCCTCCTCCACCTCCTCCTCCTCCTCCTCCTCCTCCTCATCATCACCATCATTTTCATAGTCATCATCCTCATCATCATCATTGTCATCATCCTTATCATCATAATCATCATCATCATTGTTCCTCATCATCGTCGTCATCATCATCATCATCAACACCATCATTGTTCATTATCATAGTCATCATCATCATCATCGTTGTCCTCATTAACATCATCATCATCATCATCCTCATCATCATCCTCATCATCATCATCATCACAATCAATGCTCATCATCATCATCACCACCATCATCATCCTCATCCTCATCATCATCATTATAGTCATCATCCTCATCATCATCATTGTCATCATCCTCCTCCTCGTCATCATTATTGTTCATCATCATCATTCCATTGCTTGAAAATAAAATCAAAGCAAAGTTTCAACTAAACCTATCATCATCATCATCATCATCACCATCATTGTTCGTCATCATTATCATTATCATCGTCATCATCATCGTCACCATCATCACCATCATCATCATAGTCATCATCATCATCATCATCATCATCATCATCATTGTCATCATCGTTATTATCATCATCACCATCATTGTTCATCATCACCGTTATCATCATCGTCATCCTCATCATCATCCTCACCATCCTCATCGTAGCCATCATCCTCATCATCATCACTCTCCTCCTCCTCATCATCATTGTGCATCATCATCGTCATGGTCATCATCATTATTCCATTGAAAATGATTGAAAATAAAATCAAAGCAAAATTTCAACTAAACCTACCATCATCATCATCATTGTTCCTCATCATCGTTGTCATCATCATCATCCTCATCATCATCATCATCACCATCGTCGTCATCATCGTCGTCATCATCATCGTCATCCTCATCCTCATCCTCATCATCATAGTCATCATCCTCATCCTCATCATTGTCATCATCCTCATCGTCATCATCACCATCATTGTTCATCATCATCGTCGTCATCGTCGTCATCATCATCATCATCATCATCATCATCCTCATCATCATCATCCTCATCATCATCATCCTCATCATCCTCATCACAGTCATCATCCTCATCATCATCATTGTCATCCTCCTCCTCATCAACATCATCATTGTTCATCATTGTCGTCATGGTCATCATCATCATTCCATTGAAAATGCATGAAAATAAAATAAAAGCAAAGTTTCAACTAAACCTATCATCGTCATCATCATCATTGTTCCTCATCATTGTCGTCATCATCATCATCCTCATCATCATAATCATCGTCATCATCATCGTCATCATCATCATCATCATCATCATCGTCATCATCATCATCATCATCATAGCCATCAGCTTCATCATCATCATTGTCATCATCCTCTCATCATAATCACCATCATTGTTCATGGTCATGGTCATTGTCATCATCATCATCATCATCCTCATCCTCATCCTCATCATCATCATCCTCATCCTCATCCTCATCATCATAGTCATCCTCCTCCTCCTCCTCCTCATCATCATCCTCATCCTCATCATCATCATCATAGTCATCCTCCTCCTCCTCCTCCTCATCATCATCCTCATCCTCATCATCATCATCATAGTCATCATACTCATCATCATTGTTGTCATCATTATCATCACCATCATAGTTATCATCATCCTCATCATCATAGTCATACTATTCGTGATCATGATGATCATCATCATTGTCATCGTTGTCTTCATCATCATCATCATAGTCATCATCATTGTTCATCATCGTCGTCATGGCCATCATCATCATGGTCATCATCATCATCATCATCATCGTCATCATCGACATCACCATACTCATCATCGTAATCATCATCATCATCATCATCATAGTCATAGTCATCATGATCACCATCATCATCCTCCTCCTCCTCATCATCATAACGATCATTGTTCATCATCATTGTCATCTCCATCATTATCATCATCATCATAATCATCATCCTCATTGTCATCATTGTCATCATCCTCCTCATCATCATTGTCATCATCCTCCTCCTCATCATCATCATTGTTCACCATCATCACTCCATTGCAAATGCTTGAAAATAAAATCAAAACAAAGTTTTAACTTAACAGATGTGGGCACACGTCTTTAACGCATATGCACTTCTAGTGCGTGCACGTTACGTTTAAAACTACGTGCATGCGTGATTTAAATTTAGAATTTTGGCAGGCACCTTTTTTTCAACCTACGTGGTGGATGACTTGGATGCTTTGGTTTTATGTTCGAGGTTGCCAAACCAAGTGGTTTGGACTGTCTTATGACATAAAACATGTTTTCTACCACTTCTCCTATTTTGTGCATGATTTTGCATATGCAACGCTTGTCCCCTGCTAATGAAAATTTACACACTTGTGTAACTCTGTCTGTAGATTCTGAATATGTAATTTTTATTTAAATCTATTATTTTTTCTATTTTTTATTTTAATTTTAAATGGACTAACGTCAATCTAACACAAAAGGTAGGCTATTTGCTTCGGCTATAACTTTTTATTAGCTCGTCTATTTAGAAAACATAAAAGAACCCGCACAAGAAGACACAAAGACCTACATTCTAAAAAAAATATCTTTCATTGACTATGTTAAGACCAAGATGTTGTGGACCGACGCTCGACCTTGTCATTTTAGGGCGTCACTGACTTCCTTAATTTATATATATATATATATAACATAAACAAATATGGAAAAATAACGCTACACTAGACACACCTGTTATCTACAACTCTATATAATGTTTTTCACAAAATTCCACCATTTGCATACCAAACGAGTGGACCAACGCAAACATGTTCATTATTTTTTGGAAAAAAAAATAACATACCAAGCTTAGAAGAACCTCGTTTTTTGGGATTTATACTTAGTTTCCATAAATAAAAGTTATATATTTTGAAAGGTAATCTGATTGTCCACGTTTCATATTCTCACGCCATCTTCCAAAAAGTTGTGTAGGTACCTCTAATATTGATTTTTGACGTTTAGATTTCTGTTTTTTTTAAATTCTATTGCAACGAACGCGTCATAAGTGACCGGCATTAACTTGCACCAGCCCTAATATAACATTAGATCTAGTTTGAAGCATGAGAAAGCTTATCCTATCTATTTATTAAAGATTTTTATAACAAAGTAAGTAATGCATGGAAGCCATGACCTAAGGTCAAAATCGCATGGGGTCACTACAATCCATACATTTTCAAACCATAATCCTATGCATGAAGTTGACACGCTAACTATAACTATGATGAAAGCTTGGTTTCTGTCTAAAAAATGATTCATGCAAGTCATAGGGTCGAAACCTTGGTGGAATATCAATTACCAATAAAATAAATAATACCCATAATATATTATAACAAGCATATATCTGACTACCAACACAAGATGTAGACAAACAATGTTAATATATCAGTTTACCAATCGATCCTGTGTCAAACGACAAGTCATATCAAACCATGTCATCGAGTCTGAGTTTGAATATGAGTATATATATAACAAACAAAGAACAAACTCTAGGATTTTCCCTTAAACCACAATAAATATTGTCAACGAAAAGAAACAAATACATAAGACAATACCATATATTCATAAACAAAATTCAAATCCATTTGATTAGAAAAACTCATTTATATTAAAAAGAACAAGAACCCATTACAATGGTGAATATGTAGGTTCAAACCCGTGGAGGACAAAATATTGATACATTAATACTATGTGGCTATGCCACCTCGTTCTTCAAATAATTCTCTATACAAGAATTTGAATACCTAACTACTAAGGTCAAAACCCTCTTCCTAAGCAATCCGGTGCTCATAACAACTTACCTCATAATCGCTCATCCTTTAAGTGTTATCTTCATGGAAGTAAAACCCTTACGGGGTGATTCCTTAGCTTCATAAGGAAGCAATAGATTCCATGCAACCCAAGTTATGATTAGTATTAAATCATATTGTTATAGCATGACTTGCCACGCCTCATGCATCATGCCTTGATGGCCTTTTCTTGTCCCTATGCAGACTCACTATATCCCCTTTACTCACTATAGTCCTGATGCTTTAACTTAACTCTTACAAATTCATTTTTTAATACATACACATGTCATTAGTTATATAGCTTGCATATACGCATCTTGCACCATTACAACCTGTGTACATCAGGTTTTGTGCTAAAAAAAATTGGAGTTTTCCTCATCAAGTAACGAATACCTTGATCCTTGGAATTCCATATGTCAGGAAACTCTCTGATTCAAACCTCTATTTCCCATTTTAGGGTTATATGTTGATCCATTGTGAAGCATGGGAGGAGGAGAAACTTTGAGAGTAAAGAGACTATAGAAAAAAATTTCCCCATTGCCATATACTTGAGTTTGCATCCCTTTTTCATTGTTGATAGAACCATTTGTGTTTATCTCCCAAGATCTCTATTCCTTTTGTGGCATTGCCTTGTATTGAGGATTGAAATGGTGGAGGCCCAAGTGAAGGGACTTGGTTTCTTGGTTCCAACAAGGTGTCAATAGAGGTTTTCACATTGTATCTCTATTTTTACATTGATAGAAATATCCATTTCTCATCCAAATTTCATGTGCAATTGTTATATTTATCCATGGGTGTAATTGCTTTATACATGTTTAAATGGATTATGTTAGATTGAATACTAACACTTAATATATTTTATTCTTGGATATATGTTTATTATTGAGGGGAAATTGTAGGGACAATATTTTGATCGTGAGCGCAATGATGGTATTCTCTAAACATACGGTTGAGCATGATTGAGAATGGATCTAACTTTTGGTGGCATATTATCTGTTGTGGTCCACCCCAAACCATAGGAATGCATTTCTCATCATGAACCCTCCCCGTATTCTAAGTGGGTCCTTGGGAAGTTATGATCCCTTTAGTTACATTGTTCCTTTGTCATCTGGCGTCCTTGTGTATGGAGTTTACGTACCTCACCAAGGTTCAAGGGTTCATCCAGTACACCAAATGAGTTAATTTGGTTATATGGTTTCCCCTTCTCAATGAATGCCCCATATTCAAGTTCATGTGCATCCTTACATGGGTCATATGGGAGGATCGTACTATCCAACTAGACAAGGTCGTGACCTTTACCAGAACTGGCCATATCTAGAAAAAAAAATTCCAGGAAGCATGGAATCAAATGACACAACCTAGGCTCCCATTTTTAGCTACATTGAAATTTCCTGATCTATCCAAAATCACAAATGACCCGATGTGTCACGATTCGACATGGCCTCTTGTTCTCGCCAAAATTCCTTTGATTCTTCGGAAGTTTGAAGGTAAGAATGGCGAGGATCCTGGTGATCATGTTATGAATTTTCATATACGATGTTCTTAGAATTCATTGAATCATGATTATATTCGATTATGACTATTTCAATGCACCCTCATAGGTTCAACCATGAAATGTTATGTAGAGTTTTCTAGGGGCACATACCGGACCTTTAATAACTTGGCCATGATTTTCTTTAATCACTTTCAGTTTCCAGTACCGAACTCTTATTGACCTTTTTGCAAGACAAATCCATCCATGTTTCCGACCTTATCCAAGAGTGGTGTAGACTAAAGTGAATGATTAAGGAGAACACTCCACCAGAATTCGTATTGGAATGGTTCCTTAAGTCCTTACCACCTTATATTGTGAAGGATGTTTCGACGTTTGGAGTGACAACCGAGGAACATGCCATTTTTTTAGCTCAGCAGTTAGACCTGATTTATGCTTAGTCTAGTATCCTTAATGATATTATCTCTGATGCTCCAAGGTCAAATCATGATCCCAGGTTTAAACTCAGGCCACATGTTGAAAGAATCGTCACCTTTGCAAGTTCAAAAATCATGGATCAAGTTACACATCAAAACCATAATTTTCCACTTAACTGGTATGCATCCAGACAAGTTGCGGCTTCGGCCACCCCCATCCAACCAACGGATGTACATTCTATTCAATCATCAACCAGAAGGGTAACCAACAACCCGAACGGAATAGGAAAAAGAGGAGGAATAATAACAAGGGTGGGAATAAAAAGGAGAACATTAATTATGACAAGAATGGAGAAAATGCTCTAGGGGGAACAAGAAGACTAAATGAAAGGTCAAATTCCCATGTGTCGGTGCAAATATTAAACAATATAATAGATATCCAATGATTTAATTGTCAACCCGGAGAGAGCGTAGACTTGTGAGGTACAGAAAAAATATATGTAGGGGCAGAGTGTTGCTGAACTTAATTTATAACTAAAATTGAAAATACATGACTGAAATTGAATTAAACTTACAAAAGAAGGAAATGACATGAAATAAACTGGTATAAAGCGATCGACATTAACTAGTGAGCTCACATAAAACCAATACTATCAATTCATAAGCAAAACATAACAAATCACAAGAAAGAAAGTGTTGAAAATCTATATTAACATGGAAGAGTATAGGATTTGCATCAAAGCATAATCTCCATTACAATCAGGAATCCATTCTATGACTAATTCTAAAACTATTCTACTTCCAAACCACTAGAGAGATCTATAACCAAAATGAGGAGAGAGCCCTCCTATTTATATATGAATACAAGATAACCGATCATAATTACAAATCCACTATTCTCTCATCTTATCCCTCAAAATTCTCAACAAATCTACAACTCGTCCCTCAAAATTCTCCAACAAATATTGGATGAGATATTATCTTCACATTTCCATGATCTTCTCCTTGAAGTTATCTCACATCTAGAAGATGAAATTCGAATCTGAGGCTAGGTGGTCACTTTTGAGCTTGTTAAAGTCTTCAAATACACTTATAAGCATCACCAAACTCACCCAACTTTAAAGTATAATGAAAATATGTTATTTTTCTCAATAATTAACCACAAATTCACTCAAAATACTCAAAAATAAATTATTTGGAAAATGATAATATAAACCCATATTTATTATGAAAGTAGTAAATATTGATGGTTTTATGGAAGGATGAGATAGGAATAAGATGACAAATGGTATAGGAAAGACGAATAAAATGTGGTCTTTTTGCGGCTCAACAGTCCCCCCAACTTGACTGGTTGCATGTCCTCATCCAACTATGCATTGATTCTCTTTAAAACTTTTGGCTTTGTAGATGGACTTTACATAATGATGGTATGTAACAGTAAATCATTCCAGGATTTGAAATGCATGAGTGGCAGCAATTTTCCTTATGGTTGGTTCTTGTGTTAACAACCATAAATGTAACAAATGTTGGTTCTCGTGTTAACAACATTTGCTCATTTTACTTGCATTTTTGTTGCAATACATAAGATTTATGCATTAGAAATGATGAACCATCAATGTATATTAGAAATCATTTTCTTTGTATTATGAATCATGCCAAAATATATATATATATAGTAGAGTTTGGGAAAGACATGTTGATTAAGGGTAAATGAGATGATGAATGTGTAAAATGATAACAAGTAGTCCCCCCCCCCCAACTTAAGATGTATTAGGTTTATGAAAAGGAGAAAGGTAATGTAACATGGTGAGGGAATTTTCCAAATTCATTCATTTTCTAGCACTTAAGGAATTACATGGTTAAAGATTAAAAAACAACATACCTCCACTTACCCAAAAAGTTGATGAACTTGGCAATAGGCCCTGTGGCTGCTACTGCTGAATGTGAAGGATATAAACTGCTACTTGGTTGGATGAAGTAGAAGATGAGAGATGAAAACTTAGAACTGTAGTACTCTCATATGGCTAGAAGTATGTTGCTGTAAAACTGCTGATGATGTCATGAAAATTCTATAATCTTCACCTACTGCAAAAACTGATGGTACAATTCTTACCATGCGAATAAATGTGTCAATGTCAAACATGGAAAGAAGTCATTGGATTACCGACCATTGATGAATGTCATTAACCAACGCGAGGCAATCTCACCATTGATATCAATGAGTGCCAAGGTACCTAAGTACATCTTGTGAACGCAAGGCAATCTCAGCATTGATGTCAATGAATGCCAAGGTACCTAAGTACATCTTGCGAAGTGCGAATAAAGGAGTTGATGTTGAGCCACTTGCAAGATCTAATGATCAAAGGACATTGATGTATTCCCATGATTGTCAGCGAGAGAACTTGCCATTAAGGCATGCAAGCCTCAAGGTACTAAAAATGAACTCTAGTCTCTATCCCAGATAAGGTGCTTAGGTCGATGGGGAAAGACTAGTCGAAAGATGGGCCTTAAGGAATCCCACATCAGTCAACATGAGTTGTACATAATGAGTGGTAGGACTAAAAGATATGAGGGTCAAAAAATTTTTATGGTAGGGATAACGAGGCAATATAGTCATGGAAAGGAAGCTGAATGGTTTTATTCAGAAAGCAAAAGATAAACTGAAAATGAGGAAAATGTGTGCGACTAAGAAAGGTAGACATGTGGGAAGTCATGATGTATAAGACAGTGAAAAAGTAAACTCTGACATGGATGATGGATAAGCTTGGAATGAAAAAGGGTAAGTAATCATGACATAGCGTAAGTGGTTTCTGAAAGGATTCTTTGCAGCAGCAAATGTCACGACATACACAAGGGAAACTCACCTTCTTCAAGCTTTCAATGGAACATTTTTCTGAAAATCTTCTGTGATTCTGGAAATTATTTCTGCATATCATCCGTTCGTCTTTAAATTTGCAAAAGGTTAGCATTTTCCTGCAACAAACTTGTTAGAGCATTGAAAATATATGAAATATGTGCTTAACAAACAAAAATCAAAGAGAATAAATGAAATGCTTTTATACCTAAAAGTAGCAACCCTTCTTGTCAAAACCTGTTTCTGAGCGACTTGCGAAAAACAAGTTAGCACAACAATCATAAAATTTTGAGAAAATTCTAAGTTTGTTTAAAATTTAAAATTTTATGATTTTATTTATTAACTAATACTTTTTAAGATAAGTGCATCTTTATGTAATGATTGAGCGACAAAGAGAGGGGGCCGACCCTTTCAGCGGTAGACCCCTCTAAAAGCATACTATCTTAATGGTCTAGATTAGAGATGAGTGTGCCAACAAGCGATTTCTATGATAAGTTTAGCAATTTCGATGACTATGCAAATACCGCCCCCCAACTTAAGATGTGCCAGGTCCCACTGTGCAAAAATTAAAAAGAAGGCGTGGCTGCGACAGTAGCGACCTTCAATTTCTGAGACACATATTAATTTTATTATGTTATGTTTTTCTTAAATTACCTTTTATATTTATATTTTATTTATTTACTTATTGTTAATTTGTATTTATATTAATTTTTCAATATTATATTATTATTACAACACCTAGTGCTTACCTATATATATATATATTTAATTTTATGTTGTTAAAAATAAATGTTTTATTGATTCAGTTACAAAATCCTTTTATTATTGTTTTCTTTATTTAAATTTCATTTATTTATAAAAAGGACAAATAACACATTTGTTCTTTTTATATATAATATATATTAATTTTATTTAACAAAAATAAAATAAATAAAGTATTTTTTCATCATTTTTTATAGCATTTTAATTTTTTTTATGTATTTTAATATATATATATANATTCATAAATTAATGAAACATAAGATTCAAACAATAACATCTTAAGATAAGAAACATATAGGCAACTATATGCAATATAAAACTCCAAATCACCACCTACAACTATATGTGATAATATTTAGATTCAAGTGATGTATGAAACGCACTAAGGTTGATTCCTTTCAACTATGTAATTCTTAATTTGTTGAAAGTTTATATTGTGGAAGATGTATGGTGAGGGAAAGTGTACATTTTATTACTAACATGCTTTGATATTACTAGATGACAAATGCCATCATCAAAGACAGAAAAAGTAAAGAAAAAACCATTATTACACCGACGCCATGTCGAACAAATTTAGGAGACAGCGATGGAAAACATTGCACCAAGAATATACTCATATTTCAGATTAACGGGCAGTAAATCAGAATTTGTGGATTTAAAAGCTTAAAAATAACATGCTTCTACAAACTTTCTAAGCTCACTTCCATATGAATGACACGACCAGATGGATCTTCCAACTTGTTGCATCTATCTTCTTCATTTATCTATGAACATTATTTGAACAAAAAAAATGCATGTACACTCTTTATCCACTATTGCCTTTTTGACAAACGATAAACGATAAATGGAGTTCATATATTAAAAAGGAATACACGTATTTACCTTTATGCTTTATACACCATTTTGACGCAGTTGAGTGGAACAATGTTGTTTATAATCTTGTCTTTTATAAAGAATTATTGTTTGTTTGTTAGTGGCTTATGTTTTTTTCTTATCGCAATGTATACTTTTTGTTTCATTTCCTCGTAGATTGGAATTCTTTCTATGAATAACGAGGCATTGTTTTTTGTGAAGGACATAATGCAGCTTGAGAATTTCTACAGACATAAGGTTTCAAATTTGCATTGTAAGCATGGATTCTTTTGGTGCCAATGCTCGCTTCTCCCTTTTTTTTAAGTAAATGGCTAATGACTGCAGTCAGTGGAATGAAACGAAGGCTCTCCCCTCTAAATGCAATTGCAATTCAGGCACTGAATTAGATTAAGATTACCAGGAACGTATTGGATTTTATTATTATTATGGAAATAGGGCATTTCCATATATTTCACTGTAATTAATGCCGCGATGGAGATCCAATTTGAAGTTCAGCGCTTTTGTGCTTGCTGGTCTCCATTGAACCGATGAGTCCGATAAACTAATTCATCAGTTGTTGTCAAGTTGTTGAACTGACATAAAGTGAAACTCCCTCCCAAGTGCTGTTTCGGTGTTGCTGGTGCCTCTGTTCGACGTACTGGATCGAGCTATATCCTCTCATTCGTGCTCCTTTCTTACTACTTACTTAACTCGCCCGAACCTGATCTTACTCTACTCATTGCTTTTTTTTATCGCGGCGTAGGGGGATAGTTTATTTGCATAAATAACGTGACTGGACCGAGTAACCGGTCTAGACGCAAGAAGGCTGCATGCGAGCGAAGGAGATATATTTATTATTGGGCTAATCAAAGCGTGATTAACCGGTAGAGATAGTAGATTGATGGCGGAATATTGAGGGCTTAATGGCAGACTGGGGACATAAGGGCGGGAGTAGTAAATGATGTAAATGAAAATTGTATCTTAGCTTGCTAAGTTTTCCGGCTTTTTGTCAAAAAAACTCATGAAAATTGTATCTATGGAGTCGATTTTTCTAATGGGCAGGCTATTCCATCATTTTGCAGAGCTTAGCATACCATGAATACGCTGTGATGGACGGCCACTTGAGGTTTTAAGAGGCAGCAACTCCAAGTTCCACATTCGATTAGTCAAAATCTAATCTCAGCACTTCCAGGAAAATCATTCGACCAATATGGTTAACTTCGGATTAGAGGATGAACATTCAATTTACACTTTTCAAGTGGCAGTCACCTATACATTCCATATTTTCAGGCAAAGATCGGCAAAGAGTCCATCAAATCAATTCCAAATTTCTCACAGCAGATTAGGATTTTGTTCAGGACTTTGGGATCTATTATAAATTCAAGTAGTATTCCTCGGAGCTCCTTAGATTTACTGGTGTACTCAACTGAATGAACATGGATCTTTCTATACAATAGTAATATATTGAATAAGTTTCACAACTTTAATTCACGTCTTAAATGTTTACAGACAAGTAACATTTTCCATATTAACTTATAAATTTAGGTTCATTAACATTGCCAATCTTAAAATGTCAAAGAATTTGAAAGTCGGATGTTGGCTGAAACAACCTAGTGCATTCTTAGTGCATTGGCGTGAGGAATACTCAATGGTTACCATCTCAAAAATACAAAGAAACATAATTACCAATTACTGTGTTTGAGGACGAATCCAATCCAATTAATGAAAGATTTGTAGTCTAGTTAGCATCGTATATAAAGATACTTACTGAACTCGGGAAAGTCTTGAGCTGAACTGCGCTGAACAAAGAATCAATCCTCGGCACCAAGGGATAGCACACGTCGCTGCCAGGTCATCTCTTATCACCCTCATTTGATGAAAATAGTTTGTGAAACCGATTTGAATCCGGGGGTATCGGCGGTGCTCATGATTCTGATGCAGGAGAAACGGGAAGTGTTGATAGACAAGGAAAGAATGGATACCATGAATACGCTCAGGATAGAGGGCCGCGTAGAGGATGTTAATGATTTCATGCCTAATTTCATCGTCGAGCATGTTTCTTTTTAACTAATTTCATGAGAAGAAAGGCATGAGATCTCTGTTAGACGCGCCAATCACAGGCAGGATCCGAAAATTACTTTCATGCACCAGAATTTGTTGGATATCCGTTGGATACAATGGGAAATGAAGCCATGCGGTTTGGCAAGCTTACTGGCTAAAAAGAATCCCCGATAATCCGGATTTTGTGGCAGAATGCAACTGTATCTTAAATGTGTGAGGCAATATTCTCTTTACAAGAAAACGTGTGAGCTTTTTATTTAAAACAAATTCAAGAAATCATAAATTTTTGAAGAGTCTCCTTCAGGTAACGTGAGATGCAATAATGGCTTGGTACTACCTTAAACCGTTGAAACGTCTCTATGCGAGTCTTAGTAGAATAAGCTCCAGAAGGAAGGTTTTATTGGCACTATGAACTGCTCTTTCGTTGTACTCATTCCACGGAAAAGTTTTTTTGTTTTGTGCAGCACAACTCTTAGGAACCTTTCTCACTTAATTGGAACTTACACCAACAGAGGAACCTTTAACACTAATAATAATTACAACTATAGTAGTGCACTAGAGACTATACGATGACTTTCCTTTGTGTTTATTGACTTTATAACGTCCCCAAACCCCTCGCTCCGGAGGCTTTCAGAAGAGCAATAAACCAAAGGCCAGTATGTAAGGAGGCTAATGTGTGCATATGTGCGTAAACCACTTTTAATGGAAAGCATTCAATGCTTCCACAAATTCATGTACCACAATTAACTTTATTAATTTCTCCACGTCATTATTGATTATGCTGCCTCTTTCTCAGCGATTAGGTGAAACGGACTTAGCAATTCATACTAGCTCTTTGAAGCCGATCTCCGGATCTGTTCTGACTGGATCTAACTATGAATGTTGGTCTATTAAAATGAAGACATTTCTGCAACTCAACAAATGTTGGGATATGGTGGAAAACGAGTTCAAAGAACCTGAAGCGGCTGCTCTGGCCGCAATGAATAATGTTCACCGCAATGAATAATGCTCAGAAGAATGCTCTCGAAGCTCGTCGAGACCAAGATCTCACAGCCACATGGATGATCCAAAGTTGCATTGAGGAGTCCATTTTTCCATGGATCTCAGGTGCTACCTGCGCACATCAAGCTTGGAATCTGCTTGCATCGGCCTACAAGGGAACCTATATCGTTAAAACGGTAAGACTGCAAACCCTACGCCTTCAATTTGAAAGTTTGAAAATGAAAGAGCCAGAAACTGTGGATAAGTTCATGACTAGGGTTTCGGGTATTGTGACCCAATTCCAAACCTATGGTGAACCGCTAGAACAAAAGATCGTTGTTCAAAAGATTCTTTGGTGTCTCACCAAGAAGTTTGCTATGGTAGTGACTTCCATAGAAGAAGCAAAAGATCTGTCTAAATTCACCCTAGAAGAGTTGACTGGATCTCTTCTATCTCATGAAGCGCGATTCACTCAAGAAGAAGAATCGTTGACCAATACATTCAGCACCCAAGCTTCCCTCAATAGAGGTCGAGGCAGAGGAGGATGAGGTAGAGGAAGAAGAGGTCGATGGTCTCGATCTACAGAAGATAGAACCAGTCACAATCATGAACACTCAGAGCATTCAGAACACTCTCACAACTCTCAAGGTCAGAGGGGAAGAGGCAAGAGATGGACCAATAAGTCCAATGTTCAGTGTAACTACTGCAAGAAGTATGGGCACTATGAACGAGAATGCAAAAAGAAGCAAGCGGACCATAACAATAACCAGAACAATAGCAGAGCCAATGTCTCCAAAGAAGAAGAAGGCTCGTCAGAGATGATGTTTCTGTCTTATCAAGCAACTAAAGAACACTACAGCTCAGATCTATGGCTACTAGATAGCGGTTGCAACAATCATATGGCAGGTAACAAGTCATTATTCTCTAGTCTAGATTCCTCTGTTGTCACGAATATCAAGCTAGGAGATGACTCTCTGGTTCCATCAAAAGGAGAGGTATTGTTCCTATACTTAGTAATCAAAATGAAAAAATGACCATTCATGAGGTGTTTTATGTACCTCATTTTACTGTAAATTTGATCAATATAGGTCAATTACTTCAGAATAAGTATGATGTTAGGTTTCATGATACATACTGTGCTATCTATGATAAACCTCCCAGTAAGAGACTCATAGCCAAAGTTGAAAGGACCAAGAATAGAATCTTTCCTCTTAGTCTTAGGAGTACTAACCTTCCACATCCTGTAGCTCATACAGTTTCCAGTCAAGATGAATCCTGGTTATGTCACTGTAGATTTAGTCATCTTCCCTTCAAGAGTCTCAATATCCTGCACAAACACTCATTGGTTAAAGGATTACCGGTTATTCATAAACAATCCAACACTCGTGAGGATTGTATCACTGGCAAACATCATAGGGACAGTTTTCCCACTTCCACATCTCGATCCAAAGAGAAACTTGAGTTAGTTCATAGAGACCTCTGTGAACCCATGCAAACCCAATCCATAGGAGGCGGTTTTTATTTTCTGACCTTTATTGATGATTTTAGCAAAAAAACATGGATTTGTTTTCTCAGGCACAAATCAGAGACCTTCTCCAAGTTTAAAGAGTTCAAGGCTCTCACTGAGAAGCAATCTGGAAAGTCCATTAAAATGCTCAGGTCAGATGGTGGGGGTGAATATGATTCACATGATTTCTCATATTTTTGTAAATAGCATGGCATTTAGAGACAGTTCACCACCAGATACACTCCACAGTAGAATGGAGTTGCTAAACGGAAGAACCGGACCATCATGAACATGGCCCGTAGCATGTTGTCACACAAGAAGCTGTTAAATGAGTATTGGGCTGAAGCTATTGGATGCTCAGTCTACTTGCTCAACAGATCACCCATAGTAATTGTCCAAGAAAAGATTCCTGAAGAAGCATGGAGTGGCACTAAGACTAGTGTCTCACATCTCATAATCTTTGGTTATGTTGCCTTTGCGCATATACCTAATGAACTCAGAAGAAAGATAGACAAGAAAAGTGAGCGCTGCATTTTCACTGGTTATAGTGAACAACACAAGGCATACAAGCTATATAATCATGTCGCCAAGAAGCTTGTGGTGAGCAGAGATGTAATGTTCATTGAAGACAAATGCTGGAGTGATCCTTCAAACATACAACATGAAGAATGCTCATATAAGCCATATCTACCTATCAGACTTCCAAGATTGGAAGTACAGCAGCAAGAAGATGCAACAGATGGTCCACCACAGAACCGAAAAACCAAAAGCTTGAGAGAGTTATATGGACAGACTCCAATTCTTGACGAGCAACTTCAGTTTGCTCTCTTCTCCTATCAACCCACATCTTTTAATGAAGCAGTTAAGGATGCACAGTGGGTAAAATCCATGAATGAAGAGATTGGTGCAATAGAGAAAAGTCAGACTTGGGATCTTGTTGACATCCCTGTAGACAAAACCAGTATTGGAGTCAAATGGGTCTATAAGACCAAATTGAATGAAAAAAGAGAACTTGAAAAGCACAAGGCAAGGTTGGTTTCCAAAGGTTATGCACAGAAGTATGGTATAGATTATGATGAAACCTTTGCTCCTGTAGCAAGGATGGATACCATCAGAGCTGTGCTTGCCATTGCAGCACAAAATCAATGGCCTATGTATCAAATGGATGTGAAATCTGCCTTTCTTAATGGCATTCTTGAAGAAGAAGTTTATGTAGACCAGCCACATGGTTATACTGTCAAGGGTCATGAAGACAAAGTGTATAAGCTCAAAAATGCCTTATATGGTCTAAAACAAGCTCCACGAGCTTGGTACATTAGGATTGACTCCTACCTCATCAACAATGGTTTCAACAGAAGCAGCAATGAGCCCACTCTGTATGTCAAAACAGAGCAAGGTAAAATATTGATGGTATGTCTTTATGTTGATGACATGATTTACACTGGTAATTTGATGCTTGAAGATTTTAGGATAGTCATGAAAAAGGAATTTGAAATGACTGATCTAGGACTGATGAAGTACTTCCTTGGCCTGGAAGTTACTCAAAGTGATAAATGTATTTTTATCTCCTAGCATATGTATGCCACTAATATTTTGCAGAGATTCAGAATGGATAAATGTAAACCAACAGAAACCCCTATAGATCTTGGCACCAAGTTAACCAAGAATGGTGATGAACCAACAGTAAACAATACACTCTATAAACAAATGGTAGGCAGTTTAATGTATTTGACTGCAACTAGACCTGATTTGATGTATGCTGTCAGTCTTATATCCATATTTATGGATTCTCCCAAAGACTCTCATTGGAACGTTGGAAAAAGAATACTGAGATATGTTGCAAGCACACTTGGATATGGCCTCTGGTACACTCATACACCAGACAGTACTCTTACAGGGTACACTGACAGTGATTTTGTAGGTGGTCTTGATGATAGGAAAAGCACATCTGGTTATGCTTTCCATTTGGGTACAAATCTGATCTCTTGGGCATCTCAGAAACAACCCATTGTGAGCATGTCTTCTGCAGAAGCAGAATATGTAGCAGCCACCACAGTAGCTTGCCATGTAGTTTGGCTAAGAAGACTATTAAAGGATATGGGACACACTGCAAAAGATCCCACTTCTATTTTATGTAATAATAACTCTGCAATACAATTGTCTAAACATAATGTATTTCATAGAAAAAGCAAACACATTGACACTCGCTATCATTTCATTCGTGAGTTAGTCAATGATGGACAAATTTCTTTACTGTTTTGTGGCTCTAAGGAGCAGTTCGCTGACATATTCACCAAACCATTGGAAACATCTGCATTTGTATATCAGAGAGAGCACTTATGCATAGACAGTGCTGATGATGTACTACCAGTTGAGATTAAGGGGGTGTGTCGAAGAGTGTAATCTTAACCGTAGTTAGTTAGTGAGTTAGGTCATGAGTTAGGTCAAGTTACTATTGTCATTTGTATTTCCTATTTAAACAGCTTTGAATAATGAGAAGGCAATCAATCTACTCAGTGTGCTTCTCCGACTTCATTCTATTCTTTCACAATTATTGATTATGTTGCCTCTTTCTCAACGATTAGGTGAAACAGACTTAGCAATTCATAAATTGTTTTTTTATCGATACGCCCATAAGATATTATTTGATTTTATTTGAGAATAGGGATCTATTGTCTAAAATGCCTGTAGAAAAGGGTGATCACCCAGGAGAACGTAACTTTGGCAATGTCTTGTTGCTTTGGCCTTGCTGTAGATTTAGCAATCGTCTAGCAATCATTCTAGGGAGAATAAACTGTAGAATGGTACCAACTCTTGACAACTATGGCAAGAATTTGTTGAATAATTCATTTGGAGAAAGGAATTGCCTAGAGTAGCAGGGTAATTGTTTCTATAGTTTAATAGACAAATGTTTGATCATTTTCCCATCCTCAGTTATTAAAATTCCTTGATGAGGAATCCTTTGAATTCGGAAGCGTTGATACTTCCATAGAGTAAAGCGTGGAGTATTGGTTAGCGTTCTTTGGAAAGAACTTCTACCTGATGTGTGTATAAGATTTGAAATCTAGTTTTATTTGGCTTTATGAAATGGATGGAGTTTTTTTGTTGTTGTGGCTTTATGAAATAGATGGAGTTTTTGTTTTGTTGCAGGTTTAGTTTCTAGGCTAGGAAAAATAGGCGTTGCTGGTTTCTCATTTGCACAGTCAACTGAAATTCCTTCAAGCGCAAACATGGAGAAAAATTGATTTTATGTTTGCAGGTTGTGAATGAAAGACTATGTTCAGGCTACGCATGGAAGGATGAAAGGTTGTAGCATTTGCAGGTTGCATATGAAGGGTTGAAAGGTTGAAACGTTTGCAGGTTTTAGCATGGAAGGTCCAAAAATACAATGCACAGGAAACTACGGTTTCAGAAAGTATTTTTTAAGTTTTATTTCATTTTTTATTTTATTAATTTTTTTGTTTAGGCAGGTCTCATTCGAAATAAAGTGCTAATAATCATTTTTTTAACATATATAATAATAAAAACTAGAACTAGTAAACAACAAATTTGTTTATATCTATATATATAATTTTATTATTATTATTATTACTATTATTTAATGGTTAGTATATTTAGACTAAAAAATTTATTAAATAAAAAATTAAAGTTTAAAAGGAAAAGCTTATAAAAAATTTGAGTTGTTGTTGGTTTATTTTAATTTTTATGCATGTTTTGTTTACTTTTCTTATGTTCTAATGTGTGCAGGTGGAATGCACAAATATGTATTTTTTATTTTTTTTATTTTTTATTTATTTTTTTGGTTATAATTTATTCTTAAAATATTTATTTTTACACAAATTAAAATTGTAAATTCCTACATATAGGGTAATTGAAAATCTAAGCAATTCTAATGTAAATGAAATGTGGTTTGCAAACAAAACTAGAATGTTTATTAGACAAAGACAAATTTAAAATATTTTTAGCAAATAGAAACATTTTTACATTGTCTTATTCTCTGATTTTTTAATTTTTAATTGCACAAGCTTATTCATAATCAAAACCTACCTACCTTAATTTAATTATAAACTAAAAATTAATTAAATGAAATGGGATTTCCAATGCAACCATCAATATAACAAAAATAAACAAAAATTTACATTTAATTTTGAAAAATAAAATCTAACATGCCCAAAAATGTGTGGAATTAACTGCTCAAAATGTGAATAAAAGTAAAAGTAGAACCAATCTAACCTAGTACTTACTTGGAAACATTGTTTGATGCAGCTCTCGTTTGCATGATGATCACCCGAGATCCCTTCTTCATCCTCCTCGATTTCCTTCTCGCATGCTTGTTGCTTATCAGATGTATCAAACTCTTCAGATGTTAACTCTTCCTTTGTTTCTGGAGGAGTGGTTGCATTTTTAATTGTAGTCAAGATCTCCTCTTCTTAAGAATAGGAGATCTTGGCTTTTGCAAGGATCTCAGTGAGCAATTCCAAATCCAAACTTACACTCATCAAATCAAATGCTTGAAAAACAAGTACATGACAAATGCATAAAACTTAGTGCAAAATGAGTTGGTACAAAACGAGGGCAAAAACAGAAATTAAAAGTGCACAAAAATCTGTAGAAAACAAAAATTAAAAACAAGTTAGTATGAAATAAAGGCGGGCCCAAACATGAAAGCAATCCAAAATTTACACTACAAAATCGTAAAAGAAAACTTACATAAAAACAAACTCTCATTTGTAGAAAAAGAAAATACTTTGCAGAAAAGTAAACACACTTGCAGAAACAACAAATGAACACCAAGGCTTTGGGGCACTCCACTATAGTGGATGCGTCTGGCTGTTACACCACATAAATTTCAGAAATTTTGTAGTGAAGTCGTCCTTGTGTCTTACCATTTTCCCCTCCCTCTTTTTGTGTAATATAAAAGTAATCTATCTATTTATCTAAACTCTGATCCCTTTTAGCACCTCCCTGGCAATGACGCCAAAATGTTGGTGCAAATATTAAACAAATTATAACAGATATCCAACGATTTAATTTTCAACCCAGAGAGAGCGTAGACTTGTGAGGTACAGACAAAATATATGTAGGGGCATGATGTTGCTGAACTTAATTTATAACTAAAATTGAAAATACATGACTGAAATTGAATTAAACTTACAAAAGAAGGAAATGACATGAAATCAACTGGTATAAAGCAATCGACATTAACTGGTGAGCTCACATAAAACCAATACTATCAATTCATAAGCAAAACATAACAACTCATAAGAAAGAAAGTGTTGAAAATCTATATTAACATGGAAGAGTACAGGATTTGCATCAAAGTATAATCTCCATTACAATCAGGAATCCATTCTATGACTAACTCTAAAACTATTCTACTTCCAAACCACTAGAGAGTTCTCTAACCAAAATGAGGAGAGAGTCCTCCTATTTATACATGAATACAAGATAACTGATCATAATTATAGATCCACTATTATCTCATCTTATCCCTCAAAATCCTCAACAAATCTACAACTCATCCCTCAAAATTTTCCAACAAATATTGGATGAGATATTCTCTCCACATTTCCATGATCTTCTCCTTGAAGTTAGCTCACATCTAGAAGATGAAATTCGAATCTGAGGCTAAGTGGTCAGTTTTGAGCTTGTTAAAGTCTTCACATACACCTGTAAGCATCACCACACTCACCCAAATTTAAAGTATAATGAAAATATGTTATTTTTCTCAATAATTAACCACAAATTCACTCAAAATACTCAAAAATAAATGATTTGGAAAATGATAATATAAACCCATATTTATTATGAAAGTGGTGAATATTAATGGTTTTATGGAAGGATGAGATAGTAATAAGGTGACAAATGGTACAAGAAAGATGAATAAAATGTGGTCTTTTTGGCTCAACACCATGTAAGCTTTGTGGAGGAGACCATGTTAAGTACTTGTTCCCTAGAATCTAGGAGGCCTTGAAGTTCATCGCACAGATCCCAACTGTGTTGATTGACCCCCTTCCACATAATCAAAACATGACTTAGAGGACTCAATATGATGTTAGTTGTTCATGTTGGGAATTGTTCACGTGATTATGGTTCGTCGCAACCAACCACGGGTAAAGAGCCTCTGCCCCCAAATATTCCTTTCATATTGACAAACCTGATACTATACCACACATTCCTAAAGGGGTATTGAAGTGTTTGGGGCACAACCCTATTGCTTGTGCCACCCAAAACAATTATATTATTGAGGATTTGAGCTAGACTCCCTATGTGATGTCGGCCTTAGAGGTGCTTCAGACTTGTCCCTCATAGAGGAAAGCATTGCTAGCTGCTTTAGGGGCGACTGACACAACTGAACCTAGAGTCATCAGGTTCGAGACTAATGGTGTCCAACCTTGATTGCCTTACCATGTGGGTTTTCAATACCATGTGGAGTGTTTGAACAACATACAATTATTGATGAAGGTGTTGCGACCTCTATGATGTCTCTTTCCTATTGGAAAGGCCTTGGCTCCACCGTGTTGGCTAAATCCATGGCTATGTTGATAGCCTTTGATGGACACTCGTTTAGAGTGCATAAAGTTATTCCTTATCTTCAGGTCCAGTTGGGAGGGAAGACTTAGTCGATCGAGGTCAAGTTGGTTACTACAACCTTTTATTGGGTTGGAACTTGATTTATTCCATGAAGGCGATTGTATCATTAGTGGTCTATGTTGTATCATTTCCTTACGAAGATAGAATCATGACAATTGATTAATTATCATTCACTAATTCTAGTTCCTTTGCATCATTGGGACCTACAATCCCTGTTATTGAGAAGTCTCATCCGAGAATTGAGAACGTTGGTTTCGAGATGTATCCGTCGCTGATGGGAACATTTAACTTTTCAGCTCCAATTTTGTCTATTGGTTCCACTTCTAATGGTTCTCTATCGTTGTCAAGCTTGGTCCCATTTCATACTTCATATTTGAGTAATCCTAGGACTCTCCCTTCTCCAGTTGAATCTGGTGAAGGGAACCCATCCATTGGAATGGTTATGTCTTTGTATGTAGGAAAGGTCATTTGTCAAGCATCATATGAAACTACTGTAGACCCTGATCTTTCCTCTTTTGGGACAGATGAGAGAGATCTCGTGCTCCCGACCACTTTTGCAGTCCACTCAACTTGCTCAAATTATTGTATTCATAATACTTTGCCCCCGAATTAAGCGTTTGTCGAGACCATGAGTTGTCCTGACAGGCCTTGGGAGGACCCACATTATAGACCTTCTTCCCTACAAGAGCTTGAAAGGACTAAGAAAGATGAGTCCTATTTGGCCTTAGGTGAGGAATTTGATCACCCTATGCTCCCTTTGGACGAGTATAGTCTATATGTTGAAGGGAACATAAGATATATTTTTCTTACCATCCTGATGAATCATTGAGAGCCTCCTGCAATTGAAGTTGAGACTTATTTGGATATCATGGTTTTGCACTCTCACAAGAGATTAAATTACCCATCTCACTTTCAACTTGTGTTTGAGAGAGGTAAGAACCTATTGTGATTTATCGTTTCAATGGTCAAAATATTGGTCGATTGTTTAAAGGTTGAGGCAATACTTTAGTTTCCTCCATCATGCTCAATGACCTATGTTTGAGCCTCCATCCTCGGCTGGAACTTTGTACATTAGTGTATATATTTTAGTTTTACCTACCATAATTTCATATCTTCACTCTAGTTTTTTATCCATTTCTATATATTTTTTTGAGCTTTATTGAATAATTTTACAGTGTGAGGATTTTTTGTGGAACAATTTCTTCAGGTGGTAAGGGGTTATGCCTAGTATGATCATGCCTTTAGAAAGTATATCTCTGAACTGGAATTTAGGATAGTATCATATGTCGCGTGCATTTTTTCATTATCCCATGACTGTATCACATTAACCATAGGTAGGAAACCACTTCTTAATGACATAGAACCATCCCGCTACTACTACAAATGTTGTTACATAAGCGGTATAGATTTCCCAATCATGGGTAACCTAGTTAGAACCCATATTTCCATATGGTGCCCATGTTGAGTGTCCTCCCTAGGCCTGGGAGTCCCTTGTAGTCCCTCCATGACTTCAAATAGAAACCCCATGTTCTTTCCCATATATTATGATGGCTATTTCCCTCGGGGACTCCCGCTTTATATTAAGTTGTAAATGCATTGCATGCGTCTGCTTGGGCCTTATTGAGCTTAATGTCTGCTCTGTGATTCACTTTTATAAGCCATATTTCCCGAATTTGTCTCAGTTGTAGCCAAGAAGAGCCTCTTATTTATCCTTTGCAGCTTGATCACCCCGTGTCCGAGAGGAAACATTCCCACGAGTGTCCTTATCTTGCATGTGCTTCCTTGCATTGATCATAGGTATGTTTCACTGCTTGGAGCTTGTTTGTTTTCCCACGCACTTGTTTCCTCTTTATTGTACTATAAGCACATTTTATTCTTTTTCAATATTTCTAATATGAAAAAGACCAAAAAAAAAACATAAAAAGTCAGACTGAAAATGATATTTTCTTATATTGGCAGTTGTCGTGTCATATTCTAACAGAGCATAGTTTATGAGTCTATTAATCATGGGTCGGGTTTATAGCATGACATTAGGATCCATACTCATCTTTTATATCTTTCTCCACTGTCTGATTGCACATTGATTCTATGTTGCCTAAGTGTCTGCATATGCCCATGCTCTTGTTCGAAGGAAGTATTTAGATTGTCTCGGCCATTCATCAGTTATCTTGACTTTGCATGTCGACCATTCCTGATACATCATAGATATGTGGTCCTACTTGACACCCTGATCCTATTTTCATCATTGGTAGGTGACATTTAACTCAAGAGCTGACATCTCATCATTGGTCGTTGACTGAGTGGTTTCCTTTGTGTTCGACGGTAGGAAATATATTTACACAATGGGATTTGTGCCATGTCTTGGATTCCATTAGAACCTATTGGTGTTTTCCATATATATGTAAGTAGTTTTTATCATTGGATTCTATTCAGGAGGTCTCTTTCATATGCTATTTGCATCTAGTATGCACGAGAGGCGCACATGGTTACTGGTTTGTGTACATATTCTACGTCCGAGTTCTTCCAAATTATTTATCCTTGCTGTTGTGCCTCATGTTGGTCGATATGGGATTCATTAATTCCCTCCTTCCATTGGATTCCTTTCCATTGACTTCATATCATTTGTTATGGATTTGGGATCTAGATTCAATTGAGTGCCTTGAAACTTGCAGTCATGAGTGGAAGGTTCTATCGTCATCAACAGATTTGGGAATACATCAATGTCCCCTGATTGATGGACTATTCAAGTGTTTGACCTCAACACCTCTATTCGCACTTATTAAGTGCACTTGGTACCTTGACACCCATTTTCATAATTGGTGGTATGTTTCCTCTATGTTAACAGTACACATCAATGACTGGTAATTAGATGATGGTTCATCATGCTCAACCTCAACACCTCTATTCATGTGACGGGACATGTACCATCAACGGTTTGTGTAGAAGATCTTAGAGTATGGTGGCATTCCATATATGCTACCACCTTCATCACGAAAGTACTTATCAGATTTCATTTCTCATACCATAGCTATGTACCTTATTATTTACTAGATGTATTCATTCAATATGGAGACCAAAATCCACTGTGTGTTGTACATGGTTGTGACTACTTATGAAATATGTCTATTATGCATATTCATGGAAATTGTACTTATATGTATATGGGGCTGCTATATGTACTCCAGATATACAGTCATATACATAGAGTTATCATTGTATTATGTTGACGAGTGGTTAGTTATTCCACTTGGATCTTCACTACTCCACTCCTGGGACTATTATTATGTATTTTGGCCATTGTGTACCCCTATGACCTCACACATTAGGGGGAATATGTTATGGCATGATTTGCAACACCTCATGCATCATGCCTTGATGGTATTCTCTTGTCCCTATGCAGACTCACTATACCCCCTTTACTCAGTATAAGCCCTGATGCTTTAGCTTAACCCTTAGAATGTCATCTTTGAAGACATACGCGGATCATCAGTAATACAACTCGTGTATATGCATCTTGCACCATTACGCCCGCGTACATTGGATATTTTGCTCAAAACAAAAAAAATATTTGGAGTTTTCCTCATCAACTAACGAATATCTTGATCCTTGTGCTTCCATATGTCAAGAAACACTTTGATTCGATCCTCCATTTCCCATTTGAGGGATATATATTAAGCCATTGTGAAGCATTGGAGGAGGAGAAACTTTGAGAGTAAAGAGACTATAGAAAAAAAATTCCCCATTGCCATATACTTGAGTTTGCATCCCTTTGTCCTTGTTTACATAACCATTTGTGTTCATCTCTCAATCTCTCCATTCCTTTTGCGAGCTTTCCTTGTATGGAGAATTGAAGTGGTGGAGGACCAAGTGGAGGGACTCGAATTCTTAGTTCCGACAAAGTGTTGATAGAGGTTGTCACATTGTATCTATGTTCTTACATTAATATAAATATCCATTTCTTGTCCAAATTTCATGTGCAATTGTTTATATTTATCCATGGGTGTAATTTATTTATACATGTTTATGTGGATTATTCTAGATTGAATACTAACACTTAATATATTTTATGCTTGGATATATGTTTGTTGTTGAGGAAAAATTATAGGGACAATATTTTGATTGTGATCTCAACGATGGTCTTCTCCAAACATCTAGTTGAGGAGGTATGGTTTTGATCCATTACTTATTAGTTTCTTTAATTTATCTAGCATGCTTGAGAATGGATCTAATTTCTGGTGTCATATTGTATATTGTGATCCACCCCAAACCACTGAAAGATTTTCTCGTAACATAGATAAATAAAGTAACGTTGTAACAACCAAGCTAAAAGCAGAATGTAAAAAAAATACATCACTTGCGAGAAGTCAACTCCTCCTCGAGCAAATCAAGCAATGATTGGCCATGGCTTGAGCCTAGCTTAAACCGTTAAACAATTCGATGGTCACCACAAATGACTAATATTTTTGGTTCACTTACAATGCGAGTTCGCTACTCTGGAAGGAGTCGAGCTTTGGTACCCTACCGTCAATAATATATTCTCATGAAGGAACTAGCTCAGAGCAAGGCCGAGCCCTCTTTCAATCTCCAAATGGAATTAAAGTTCTAGAAGGTCGAGGCTTAACTTGAACCCCATGTTTCATTTAATACGATGTACAATTGAGTTTAATGCAAAGTTCAATTTACAGGTGCTCCTCATCGGTCTTGCCACCACATTTACAAGTGCCATTGATATTTGTTAGACCTACAGTGTTCTAGCTTGTCGGGTATGTTGGTTTGGAGGAAAAACAAATGTGTATATAGTTCTTTCCACCACGTTTAATTGTTCACCATGTTGCTAGCGCCCCTTCCCCCTCCTCATTGATATGTTATGAGCCAATGGGATAGATTAAGCATAGTTTAAGAGTTAATGATGGGTTAGATCATTTCCTAATGTTTTCCCTTTTTATAATGTTAAACTATCTCAACCTTTTATATATATATATATATATATATATATCTCGTAGGAAGACTCGATCGTAAAGAGTTCAAGTTGCATGGTAGTCACCAGACTACATAAAAATGACGGGGCCTAAACCCATATGCTTATAAGAGTGGATATTTATTAGAGTGTCAATCCTTATTAAAGTCCGTTAAGAAATCATATTTTTAGGATAAACATTATTTTCTTGTATTATCCCAAATAAAGTATTTTTATTATAGAATTAATAAATGAGTCTTTTCATATAAGAAGCATGTAATAGTAATATACACATGTTTAATAAATAATGTATATGGATGGTAAGTAGTGTAATAACCAAAAAATTAATATGAGAGCAAGGAGTAGATAATTATTTGCTAAGACGTGTTTAAGGGAACACAATAAATGTCACCTTAGATACTATATAATTGTAATCATCGTAATGTTATAAATGTAATTGCAAAAAAATAAAAATGAAGGTGTGAGTTTTAGAGGTCTTACCAAAAATGGATATATAACTTAAAAACTTGTTATTGAATGCATTGACAATCTGTGAGGAACAATATTCTCTCTTCATCATTGGTTTGATGTGGAAACCAAATTAAAATATTGCCTATAGCAGTTGGAGGATTCAAACTTAATATGCGCTATAGGTACCAAAAGGCCAGTAATAGAGGTAATATGGGAAAAATGGGAAAATTGCAGAGTTATGTTTGAAATACCAACTCAATCATTTTGAGCTAAGATGAAGCTTGCTTATGAGTATGCATAGTGAATTTCGAAAGTAATGGATATCGAATAGTACACATCTCCCAAGCTACCTTATTAAGAGTCGTAAGCTCTATTACCTAGGTAGTACTATCACTATTATGTTGGTTTCATCCTCTCCGTTGATTATTATTTAATACAAGTAGTTCATATAGTTGACAACACCTTCCATAGAGTTAAATTCACTAGTGGTTTGGTTGAAGTACCAATTCTTAGCATTAATGGAGTGGTTAAACGACATTGTCAACCAAAATGTAATAGCCATAATACAGGGTATTACACTATGCCATGGTATTACATTGTGCATATTCCAAAGTGTTTAAACATAAAATAATTTTTATATCGATGATGTGTCTAATTTGGATTTTGAATCCATAAGTATAGTTTAATTTTTACAATCGATTAATGATATTCATGGGACCTAACCCCATCCCATTGGAAAAATTAATAACTCTATTATAAAAAGGTAGCGATGAATCAACAGATTCTACCTAGGATATTAAGATAATAGCTAGACTAGCACTCTAGCTATCTGAGAGAATAAATAAATCACAAAGTTTATAATAAGTGTGTCTTCCATAAATCATATGAATAATATTAATTTTTATTAATATTCTTAGCTTGGATTATGGATAGTCCATACTCTGGTATATTTTTACAATAGAAAAATATTTCATTTATATGCCTAGTTTGGATTATGGATGGTCCAGGTCCATACTATGGTGTAATTTTATAATAAATAAACAATAACCATGAGATATAATCCCTTACTTTTATAATGGATAAATAATAATCATGGGATATAATACCTAATTTTACAATGGATAAATAATAACCATGGAATATAATTTGTTTACATTTCAAATAAATCATAATTCTTTTATAAATAGGGAATGATAATCTATTACTCTTTATGAAAGATATAAGAATAATAATTACACTATTATTCTTGTATTTCTTTTGGAAGATTAATGTTTGAGAAGCTTCATAATAGTTGTGTTTGTGTGTGTGTGTGTGTGTGTGTGTGTGTGTGTGTGTGTGTGTGTGTGTGTGTGTGTGTGTGTGTGTGTGTGTGTNAGGAACATTACAACTATTGCTAACTTTGAGGCTCGAATGTAGGCAATGATGAAGCCAAGGCACACATCAATAATTCAATATACAAAGGAAGGAAAACTCATTCTAGTGTTTGTGCCAACACATAAACATGCATGAACTACTACATTTTTCATTGAATATCTATTTGATATTTCTCCAAGAACACAAAGTTGGCTAGCTCATAATTCTTGAGCACTCAAGAAACCAGGACTGATATGAATCTGGTCCATGATTTGGAGGTATAGATACATCCCACAGTTTGGAGGTTATTCCTTATCATAATTTAGGAATAATATGAATCCATCTCGTTATTTGGAGGTATGAATATATGGAGGTTATTCCTTAGAAAAAATGAGGACTAATATGAATCCAATCTGCGATTTGGAGGTATGAATTGAGCCCATTATTTGGAGGTATGAATACATCCCACAATTTAGAGGTTATTTCTCATCCCACCCAAATAAAATAACCCCCAATATTTATATTACTATGTTAAATTAAACTCCCCTCTTAACCCATTAATACGGGGAAATTATATTTTTGAGGTTTTTAGGAGTATTCAAACCCTCAATATGAATGAACATGATATGATATTGATTCTCTAGTGAACCCCTCGTGGTATAATCCCAATGCGCATGTTTCTCAACATTAAAGCATGGTGGAGGATCTGGGACAAGCTCCTTATGCAATGTCTAATTTAGAGGTTATGCAGAGTTTCCCAACCCAACAAAGGAACATGATATTAGCATTAGGATCCTTTGATTTTGCAAATAGACAGGTTATGGATTTTGATTGTGAAAATTGGAAGATCGGTTTACCCCATCACACATATTTTAAAATTCAGGTGATATCCGGTAAGTGCACAATACATTGTATTATTATTGATGAGGTTACCTCTACTTGTGTGATGTCTTTATCATGCTAGAAGGCTATTGAGTCACTTGGGATATTTTCTCCTGACATGATGTATAAAGATTTTAATGGCCATTTATTCAATCCCAATGGAATAATGTCGACTCTTCCATTAGAACTAGGATGGAAAAATAGTCACGGTTGAGGTGGAAGTGGTTGACACTCCATTTGATTATAACCTGATATTAGAGAAAAGTTGGACCCAAGCAATGATGTCTAAGTATCTTCAATATTTCGTATCATTAAGTTTCCACATAATGGGAGGGTTGTCACCATTGATTAGTTATCATTCTCTACGAATGGTTCCAACATCCCCATAGTTTCCCATTCTACAAAGGATTGCAAGAATATTGGTGTGAGTATGTATCCTACTTTGATGGGAATGTTTAATATACTCCTGCCCAAATTTTATATCAATGCATCTCTGATACACATAGTATCTTTGGTTTCCATGACTTATGTACTTAAGGTGTCTCACTTTAAGAGTTCTTATTTTCCTAACCCTTGTAAGTTGACAACTTCTAAATCTAGGTGTCATTGTATTAATCAAATTTTATATCTCTCATGTCTAAATTCTACTGAGAATAAGCCTTTGCATTCATGCTTTCCTTCTTGGGACTCAATCCTGGAAGTTGACTAGGTGATCTATCCAATGGGGGTATTGGAGCCTGCTCTCTATCTTATTGATCCAACTAAATATCTAGACATGTGTTCTATTTGGGATGATATGCTTCCTTCAGATGATTTTTTCCTAGAATCTATGATCCAGTATGACACTCCTTTAGATGTTGACCTCGTTGCAATCAAATCCAATATTTATTTTCCTTTTGAGTTTGATCTCACAAATTAAAAATCCTCAGACATTGGAACTTTTGAGTCTTTAAACTCTCTCTTTGAGCTGTAAGTCGTTGTTCCTATTGAGTTTAATTCTAGTTGTACAATTTTTTACTCTCGCGATGATGAGGCTATTCCTATAGGTTCCATCACTTCTTTCAACTGTAATATTACGCATGAGTTTGATCTTGTTTATTATAGGTCTTCAGGCCTTGACTTTGTAGAACCTTCACCTGCAAACTTTGCCTTAATCATGCTTGTTGTTGAAGATATAAAAGTTGGAATTATTTCTAACAAAGTGACCTGTATCATATCTTTATTTTCACATCTTTTAGATATGATGTCAATAATGTTGTTTCTTGGAGACACAATTTTAGTTGGATTCAATATGTTCCTTAATCTAGTCAGGTATATTTGGAAGCTTTCATACATATATAGGACTCCCCTTTGTTATGAAGCATTTGAACCTTTTATCCACTTGAATTTTCAATAGGGTTGAACGTGTTGGATATTGGTGCGTTAGCCATCTCTATATTATTTTTTCACTAGTCCAGCATCAGAGCCTACCTAATGTGGGCCATTGTATTCAACGCCCCTTTTCCATTTTAGGGCCCATGATGAATTTTTTCATTGACTCAAGATCCTTTTTAGTTTTACATGAATTTGAGAAGAATTTGCATGCCTCTATTTCTCATATATTTATGGCCATTCCCTATAGGGCTCTCATTTTCATGTTTAAGTTATAGTTGCATTTGCATCTACCCCACTTGCACTTATGATCTTGATGTCGGATTTCATGCTCTTAGCTCATTATTTAATCCCTCATATATTATCTCATTACTGCTAATCCATGTATCATTTTTCATTTGCAACATGACACATTTTACCCAGGGGGGACATACCCCAAGTGTCCTTATTTTGCTCATGTTCCTTGCACTATGCATAAGTTTGTTCCTTTCTCTTGGAGCTAGTTTCAATTTCTCTTGACACTTGTTTCCTCCCCTTATAGAGGATTATTCTATCACTCCTTTGAGATCATTAAAAACAAAAGGAGGCCTTAGGTTGACATTTTTGAGCTCGTTAAACTTTTACAGGAAAGAGTAGATATGGAGTCTTCTTTAAGATCTTTTTTTACTCCTTAAAAATGGAAATATTGTTGAACGATCTTGTTTCTTTCATACTTGTTAAATACCATGAAGGAAAATCCATCTTTTATAAGTTTAACCCTTTTTTAGGACCACCTATATTAGTTACTAAGAATGAATAATCTAGTCAGTCTTGGCTATAAGAGTTCTCCTTTGTATTGTTTTATAATTTTCCGGAGCTAGGAGACTAAATATATGAAAAAGAAAACCCTAGAGTGTTATTTATGTTTTTAGACACCTTAAAATCTAAAACACCAATGAGCATTAAATACCCTTGACTTGACAAAAATTGACAATATAGTAACCTATCGATCATTCTTCTATCTCTTCTTTGATCTTGTTAAGAAATGAGGGACTCGAGTTTAATTTGTCGTACTCATTAAACCTTTACAAAAAATACCTTATTGAGCATGGATCTATCTCTTTGTCAAGCTCGTTAAAAATGACGAAGGAAAATAAAAAGAGGAAAGCAAAGGTAAAGATTTCAAATGTCTCTGATGTAATGGAAACAAGTCAAAGCCGTCCTTGAACAAAGCACTAGTTTGAGTCTCTCAATAGTTGGGTTTTATTTTTTTTCCTTAGGATATACCTGATATTAGATTTATCACTCCTCCAGTTGGTTACTCTTCCAATCATATGGAGAATTTGTCAATGTCTTCTACATTGCAGGTTTATATCATTGGTCCTTGTGTGTCCAAAGCTACCTAAGTCACCACTGTGCCATGCTCATTGTTTAAGGATACAACTTATATCAACAATTCTACAATTTCCTTAACCTCATGTGTGAGTCATTCCCTAGTATTAGCATGTTTCATCATGTACCTGTAATCAGTTCCTCAACATATCAGTTTATGAATTCGCCTCATGTTGGATGATTGAGGATGCCTTAATGCCTCCCTTCCAATGAGTCTCTTCCCATCAAATTCAACTCATCTTGCGCAGGGACTGAGGTATATATTTTTGGTAGTACCTTGGGGATGGCAGTCATTAGTGGCATCTTCCTTACTATTGAGTAGTGGGAATAAATCATTGTCTCCTACTCGATGGATTCTTTAGGTGTTTGACTCCAAGACGATAGATTTGCATTGTTTAGAATGTGATAGGTATCTTGGGTCCCATTTTCATTACCAACAGGTTCCCTTGCATTTTTTAATGGTTTATATCAATGACCGATAATCAAATGGTATTCCCCATGTTTGACTTCAACTCATCTATTCACATGGTTAGGATTCATACCTTTGATGATTTGGATTGAAGACCTTAAGCCAACAAAAGCATCCTCCCATTTTGTTATTGCCCAAGTTGTGGAAGACCATGTCACACCTTATATGATACATGATGAGACATATATCCACTTTGTTCATTCATGGCTATGATCTCCACTTTGACATAGATCCACCTTGTATTCTTGTGGCTATGATCAGTTGTTGGGCATGGATCTGCTTTGTTCCTTCATGGCCATGACCATTTTATATATCAAAGGGATCCACTTTGTATTTTGTGTGGCCATGGAAGTTACATCATTTATACATATATGATGGATCTGCACTATATTTTTTGGTTGTAATTTGTATATGAACATCACTCGTCCCAGGGATAAGTTTGTATGACGTCCTATTTCAGTTTCAGGTACCTTGTTGAGACTGAGATTCTTTGATTCTCTGGTTTCATCGACTCCACATCTCAATATTTTTTTTATAATGTACTTCAGCAATCACCTTCCCTTCTGACCTCATACATTAGGGGGAATCTGTTATATCCCAAATCAACACTTCTTCATCTGCGATGACACTTTCATGGTGATGCTCTCATGATGAAACTTTCATGATGACTTTCTTTCTCACACAAAAGGAAATTATGGATGGAAGATACCTAACTTTTTTCTTCATGACATGGAATTAAATTATTCATTAATTCCCTACCAATTAGAGGTTATGTAACTGAGTTTTGAGGCAAAAAATACCCCTAAAACTTGTCCTTTAGCCCGTTTTTTCTAAAAATGGATGTTTCTTTTGGACCAAGGGCATGTTACATGCACCTTTCCTTTTTCCCACCAATTTTGGAAAGTTTTGGAAACCTCTCGTTAGTTTCAACTGTTTTTCCTTCGATGGTAACTATCTCTTTAAACTATAAAGCTAAGTGAGATGAACCATAAAGTGGGACTTGAGCCTAGTTATTGTTATCCTCTAGGAATTTCCATTCCCTATCCCTTTTCCATCTGTGTTTTGAAACTCCTACCCTAGCTAGTTTCAAACCCTTATGCATTGAAGCTTTTCTTGGGATTGTTGGAGAAGAGAAGCAAGAGATCCAGAGTCAAAGTTTTGTGAAGTGCCAAAGAATAAATAAGGTAGTATCGTACTTTTTTCCATTTTTAATAATATAATGGACACCTTTCCCTTCCCATTTTATGAGTTTATGGCATGATTGATGAAAAAAATGATGTTTTATGTTGAAATTATATTAATAGATATATGTTCTTATTCTTCTTTAAATTTATCAATAATATTTCCTATTTTCAAAAGTATTTGAGGAAGGTTGTAGTTATTGGTTTCACAGGTATAATCTTGGGAAAGGTGGATTAGATTGGAAGTAGAGAAAGGAGCAAAGAAATATAGGATTAGCCTTTGAAATAAGGTGCATCTTTCACTATCTTTCAAAATCCTTGTATGTCTTTTTTTATTTTATTTTAGTTTTTCTTACTGTAGAACTCTATATGTCTCTCTTAGAAGACTTAGAATGTTTGTGAATTCAATGATGGTCATAGGATAGTTTTCCTCACAAAAATCCTTCAAGTAAACAAGGAGAGATATACTTCACGTAGACACAGAGATAGATCGTTCACTCAAATAATATATTCATGTAGATATTTTCACTCTTACATAGTGTTGAGTAGTGTTGGAGCGCATACTCCATAGGGGGTAACTTCGCGGTTAATTTATAAGCGGAGCTTTGGGTCAAAATAGTCTTAGGGGTGTCAGGGTAAGTCAAAACCCTCTCTTTTTGTAATAAGCCCATGGTTTAAATCCAGGGTTTAGGGTTTTGTGGGTGCCCATGGTTTAAGACCATGGTTTTTGTAATGCCGCGCAATATAAATAAGCGCTTATGGAAAATGGATAGGTTAGGCTTTTTGATGTAAGAAAGATAAGGTGAAGTAAGGTTGGTTTTTGGCAAGGAAAGGACAAGTCCCAGCTGTGTGCGTGGACGACCTCTGCAGCTGTGTGCGCAGAGGGTTTTTGTAAGAAAGTAAGAAAGGTCTACAGATGTGTGCGCAGAAGCCTGCTGCTATGTGCGCGGCTGTCAAAAGCTGAAGGAATCTGCAGCTGAGTGCGCAGATAAACTGTGGTTTTGAGGAAAGAGGAATAAA
>LPNX010341965.1:5503-21150 GCA_001517045.1 Pseudotsuga menziesii
TATAGGTTAAATAAAATATAAATTATTGCTTCTCTTGTTGGTAAATACCATGTCAGATTAGTAAAGTGTCTATGCACTAGATTTTATTTTCAAATGTGAGTGACAACCAATTCACTTATGACTATATCCAGAATTAAGTTGTCTAAGTTTACCCAATTTGAATATTGTTGAAAATTAAATGAACAGGTATAATTATAGCGAAATGGAAAAGTAACTAGACTATGATCAGTTTATTAATACTTATGTTGACCAGAAACTTTGTAGAACATAAATATACAGATTAACAATACCTCTTTTACTGCTCAAAGCTATAAAATAAATGAATTTACTAGCATTATATTTTATGCTAGTTGAGATAATAATCTCGATTTGGAAATTGGTAACAAACTTCTTACCTGTAAGGGACCTATAAAAGAAGCATCACTTCACTGCATTAGCTATAAGCTAAGTAAGCCTCGATATCAATTGAATTTCTTTCCTACTTTCATAAGACAGTAAAACAAATTTAGTACCAGTAATTAAACATATGTTTCATTTCCTGTTATTCCAAATCATAACCTATTAAATCAAATCCTTAACATTGAATTGTGAAAGAAACTAATAAGTATTCATAACTAGAGGTTAACAAAATATTCAGTTCTAGTTTAATACTATTTAAAGTAATCCTTAGCAGTTAATTGTTCCTAGGTAGTGATGACTACAAACATTTTATGTTACATGAAAATTTTTAAACTTTTACGAATTTTTGGAGTATAACAAACCTCTAAACTTCTTCCCACTCTATGTTATTGACAATATAGTGCTATTGGAGATTGCATATCAAGATTACGTAAATAGAGTGAGATCCATCATGTAAAATAATAAGAAATACATGTGGCCCCCTTTGGCTCTAATTGATGGCAACTATGTGATAGAGTTTTAAAGAGAGATGGAGAAGGAAGTTCCATCTCTAAAAAATATTTGTTTTGGAAACAAATTATTTAAGATCCAAGATCCTCAAGTAGTAGTATATATACATTTCTAATTATTAATTTTTTTTTCTTATACTCTTGATAGCAATGCATAATAAGCGGTCTATCGAAATCCCGAAAAAACTCTAGAAGAAGTCTCATGTAAGTTGAGCTGTAATAACCCAGAATTTCATAAAAATTTAAAATTTTTAAAGTGACATAAAATGTCCTAAATCGCAGTTTAGTAACTACTGCTGGTTAGTGGGAAATGAAATAGTTTAAAAAATTTTAAGGATTAGTTTCAGATACATAATAACTAATACAACTTTAATTTTTATAAGTCATAGAAAGAGGACTTGCATTTAGTTGCTACTAGCTGTACTGATGATTTAATTTTGTCAAGTAGGTAAGAAACCATGTTTGAAATTAGGGCTTACTTAGCGTTATGCTAACTCAAATGGACTGTTGGTTCTTACAGGTTCAGCAGGTAAGCGTATGATCAAGTAGGAGTTTATTTTAAATTATGTCAAGAAAGTACTTCTCTAGCATGTTAAGATGCTAGTATGTAGAATGATTATTAAGCTGCAAGTCTCCTATGAGGTACAATAATTTTCTTTCATTGTTTTGGATCTATGACAGTATTCATTTCTAAGCCAAAGTGACCTTTTATCCTAGACATATTCGATGCTATTTGTAAGAATGAGTTCTTCCACAATTTCTTCTGTCATAAGATGATTAACTTTTATAAATTATAGTACCTATTCAACTAAAGATTCTTACAGTGAGCATAGAGCCCATGATCTTGGCATATAATTACTTCGACTGTTTCATGATCTTACTGCTATTGTCATGTTTAATATTCAAGTGTACTGTTTTTTATGTATGAACATAATCTTTTGTTTTTCGTTGGTAAAATTTACAATGAGTTATTAGTTTGTTTATGAGAAACTCTTGAAATAAGGTTTGTCTTCAGTCTCCTTGAAGACTGCTTCATTTATCAGCATCGAGTTTTATGTGGAGAAATTTAGAGCTCTTCAGTTCAGAAATATATTGTAAATAACAACATATCTCTACTCTAATTCTCCTTTACTAGTCATGAAACATTACCAACTTGTTTGAATTGTTTGAAATTATGATTATCTTCTTGCACAGCTGGTATACAAGCTGTAATATTAAACTCTAGGTTATAACCATGATACAAGTGTTATTGTAATATTACAATACTATATTTATTTATGATTTAACATTATCAAACTATACCCATCATCCTAACTTATAACCTAAGGTAGTTTTACTACCTAGTATCTACTATGGTGTAGTCGAAACTATTAGCATTATATATTGTAAGTTTTGTTCCTTATAAAATACTAGTTCCAAAGCATGGTTTAAATGATAGAATGATTGACATTATATGAAATTATATGAATTAGATAAATGATCGATGGCATGAATTTAATTATTGGCAAATGATATGAACTTTTATAATATAGTCAATAGCATGGTTTGTATTATTGGCAATGATAAGTTTTAAAATCTAAAATGTAGCGTAGACATTGGAACTTGACCCACACTTGGTTATATTTATAGAAGGGCACGTCGACAAGCCTCCTACATGCATTGGTTGAATTATAACAAAAGAAACCCTACTCCTTTGAATTTTTCTCCGAGGTTTTGTCTTCCTACAGGCTGCGCTGTGAGACTCCTTATGGCCATGAGAGGCCCGCTCTTCCTTAATATTTGGCACTAAATCCTGCATTACTGTGCAAAGTGGTTTATGGTTTCGTGGTTTGTGTTTTCAGTTTCTTTTGTGAGTTAATGAAAACACAGTGTGATTGGTTTAAACTTCTTCACTTGGCTCGAAGCCTATAAAATGTTTTACCCTTGTGTCTGTTCGTTCTTTTCCTTGGCATCATGGAGCTTGAGACTGTCGCCTTGCTGCCTCTGTTGCAGGGTTGAATTAAGGGTTTCCTTGTTTTGGTGCATACGATTTGGGTGGCCATATCTTCTCGGATCTGATTTCTTCTTGCTCATAGGTATTCATTTTTACCTTGCCCAAAATTCCTTTGCCAAATTATTTACTAAGTTGGGGTTTTAGTAATTTATGACTCAGAGTTTTAACAATTGATTGGATTATAATCTTGCAGACTCACACTGATAGCTCCAGACTCTGTGTGGAATGCAAACTCGTGATTTGGTTAACTTCATGGGCTTCCAATTGGTAAGCCCCAGTCTCGTCGTGGGTTATCTCTTTTTGCAATTTGGGTTGTTGGATGAAGTTTCCTATGGTTGTAAACATGGCTTCGAACTCTCTACTGGTTATGATATTTAGTTTGCTGTTTATTACCCATGTTTTATTTAAAAAACCCTTGCGATTCTTCGCTGGGTAGCACAAGCTCTTGAAGTTGTGATGTATATGTGGTTTCGGTTAAGAGCTTTCAACCTTAAGGCTCAAGTGATGTAATGCTATTGTTAAGATTATAAATAACCTCCTATGTGCCCATATATGCTTATGTGATCTTTGTATCATTTGCTTCAGTTTTCCTATTTGAACTTCAAGAAAATGAATACTGTGAACTCGGTTTTACTTATCCTGTCAGTAAAATATTTTATTTACAATTAATATAAAAGATTTAAGTATATTTGGTCTATTTAGCATGCTTGGGTTTCGATCCTTCGATTCTAGAGGCTATAAGCCTACCTTTGATTAAGGATTTTATATTGCAAATGGTTTGTAATTACTAGTTTACTTTGTTCATTATTTACATATGTATTGTATTTATTAATACTTTGTAATTATAATTATTTTAAAGCACTGTTGTGAAATAATAATTTAATTTCTAGGACTCTGCTTTGAACATGCTGTTTAACTTTATAGTTTAAAATAAATCCTTGTTTATTTTTACAGCATTAATAACTCTGTTTTCAAAATTGGATAAGGAATGATGAAGTGACTTACAGTTATAAGTATGATGCTAACTCTGTAAGAAAATTAATAAATCCTAAATAGTTCTGCTTCTAAATATTAGTTAATAAATACTTAGGTTTTAGTACAGCATACTCAAACTAGGTAATATTGACTTTCAGTAATTTTTGTAAAATAAAAGGATTATAAAAGAATCCTTACGTCCTGGATAAGACACACTCTCGTCTGTAAAGTTAATATTTATAAATTGTTTTATTATTTCATTTTTACATGTTTTCTTAAATATTAATGGGTTACTTTACTTCTGTTAACTATAATATCTTATATGTTATCAGTATACTAATACTGGAAATAATAATATTTACTATTTTCTTTTACACCTATGTTTCTATTTAGTTGGTCGAAGTAAATAAGTGCAGACAAAACATAGCACTGCTATTTAGTAAAATTCATAAACAATGAAGTAAAATCTATTTACTGTTACATTCAAATAAAGAATCATATATACTATTTACATTCCAATAAAAGAATCATTTCATTTATCTAAGACAATCCAACTATGCTAGAGTACGACCTGAGTCCAGGTGTGGAAAAACACACCTTGGAAATTTAATTTCTATCTATTTCACTATTTACATAATCATTTCCATTTCTATTATAATCTAAAATTTTACTGAACCTAACATTACACAATTACATTTTAATCCATAAACCCTAAACATTAGCATGCATGTAGTAGATAAACTATGAATTACTTAACTAAAAACAGTAAAATAAAATAGAACATGTTGAGAACAAGACGACAACAGCATAAGGAGGCTATTCCTCCCAACCAAACTCCTAGAGAGTGCTAAAACAATTCTTCCTCAGGACCCCCGAGCTTATTCATGGTGTTCTTGGTTGAGAAATGGGTGGAGAATGCAACTGTAAGACCTTTGTCACTTGACTAGTCCAATTACCTCAGTAATAAAAATCTGCTCTCAGCAGTATGATATTTAGCTTAGAAGCTGCAACTAGATCAATCTCAGCAGTTATCCCCTCAAACACACTCCAGACTCCCCTCCATTGAATTTCTCTTGAGTAAATGCATTCACCCTGAATGATCACTTCTTTAAAATGAGCAACCCCATCTCTCTTCAATGGGAAATTTTATAAAGATGCCTAGGTCTTCTGGGTCAGTTTTCATTAAATGAGCCACCTTCTCTGATTCCACTTTCTTGGGGAATCATAACCACAAATATACGTAAGTTGCCACCTGCAATAGTTGGAAGTGGTTTGAGGATGCTGCCACTTGTCAGTTTGATCTCCACCCAGTCTCCTCCACCAATTGACCAGTAAACACTCTTTTAACAGCTTCCCTTAGTTGTTTTCTCCTCATTTATTTATTTATAAATAAAATATTCTTAATTTACATTAAATATTCTTGACCCCACTGGGTCATCAATTACAACTTAGCATAAAATTTAACACAATGTTCCTCAAATATTATAAAATTATTTTTGCAAATTGGGGCATGTGACATACACACCCCCTTAAATTATAACATCGTCCTTGATGTTATTTATTCCTCGTCCTCAGAGTTACCTTGAAATAGAATTGCATATGCATCCTGCATATGACTTTCCAATTCCCGGGTGGCTTCCTCTGGACTAAGGTGATTCCATTGCACCTTCACTTGACCGATGGTGCAGTTCTAAAGTGAAATCTCCCTCTGCTCAAGGATACAGTCTGGTTCCACTAGAAAATCTCCTTTGAGTTCCACTTGCACATCATTCCAGTTAATAACATGAGTAGCATAATCCGCATATTTATTTAATACAGAAATGTGAAAAACATTGTGAACTCTTAAATTTGGTGGTAAAGCTAACAGATAGGCTACCTGTCCGATCCTGGACAGTATTTCAAAAGGACCACAATAACGAGGTGCTAGTTTGGCAAAACTACCCAACCTCAGAGAACTGTTTTTGGGTCTCACCTTAATGAAAACATGTTCACCTACCTAGAACTTTTTTGGAGTTCGTTTAAGGTCTGCTTGACTTTTTTGTCGATCTTGCACAATTTTCAGATTACCTTGTACCTGCTTTACAATTACTTCCATTTCTTTCAATAATTTAGGTCCTAATACTAACCTGTCCACCTGATTATTCCAAGAGATGGGAGTGTTAAATTTCCTTCCATACAGAATTTTGAGAGGACTATATCTAGCTGAAGCTTGATAATTATTATTATAAGCAAATTCTACCAAGTGTAAATAATCTTCGCATTTACCTGGTTGTTCCTTTACATACATTTTTAGTAGATCTTCCAGTACCTGATTTAATCTTTCAGTCTATCCATCAGTTTGAGGATGGAAGGAGGTACTAAAATTTAATTTGGTATTTAATACTTTAAACAAAGATCTCCAAAATTTACCTATAAATTTAGGGTCTCGGTCTAAAATTATGACCTTCGGTATCCCATGCAGTTCGAAAATTTGCTTTAAAAAAATCAGCTATATTTGCAGCTTTATAAGTAGTTTTTATAGGTATAAAATGGGTTGCTTTACTTAATTCGTCAACCTACCATTATGGAGTCATTTAAGTTCTGATTTTTAGGCAGTCCAGTAACAAAATCAAGGCTAATTATCTCCCATTTCCAACTAGGAATGGGTAAAGGCTGAAGTAGCCCAGCTGGATGCTGATGTTTAGTTTTACTTGTTGACATTCAAAGCATCTAGCAATATATTCTGTCAATTCAGTCTTCATGTTTGGACAGAAATAATATTTTCATGGTTATAGCTTTCTGATAACCTGGATGCCCTGAATAAGGAGTTTTATGGATTTCTTCTAAAATTAATAAATTTATTTAAGGTACATTAGGTACATATATTCTATCCTTATACAATAATAATCCTTTTTCATTCAAGATGTACCCTGTACTTAGACTTTCTATTGGATTTTCTTTTGCTTTTGCTTATAACTTTAGGTAATTTTCATCTTGTTTTATCCCTATTTTAAGCTGTTCTTCTAAATCTATTGTATAAGTGCTGATAGCTGCTATAAAATTCAGCTTTGCATTCCTACTTAATGCATCAGCAAACTTATTTTCTTTCCCTTTAATGTGTTGAATTTTGAAATCATATTCACTTAGAAAAGCTAGCCACCTAGCTTTCCTAGCATTCAGGTTAGGTTGATCTAACAGATATTTTAATTCCTTATTATCCGTTATTAAGATAAATTTTCTTCCAATTAGATGATGATGCCACATCTTTAAAGCATGTATGACAGCAGCTGATTCCAAATCATAGGTTGCACAATTATTTTCATGAATCTTCAATTTCCTAGACGCATAAGCAATGACATGTCCTTCCTGAGTCAATACTCCACGTAAACCGTCATTGCAGGCGTCAATACATACTATAAAATATTTATTTGGATCAACAATTCTTAAAATTGGTGCGCTATTTAATAAGGTTTTTAACTTTTTAAAACTATCTTCACACTTCTGATTCCAATTAAATTTCTTTCCTTTTTTCTACAAAGAGGTTATCGGATTTGTGATTCTCGAAAACCCTTCGATGAACCTACGGTAATAACCGGCAATCCCCATGAATGATCGGACATCATTTATTTCTTTAGGAATTCGTCAATCTTCAATTGCCTTTATCTTTTTGGGATCCACTGAAATTCCTTATTTAGTCACCACATGACCTATATACTGGATTTTATCTTTAAATAAGTTGCATTTACTAAAATTTGTAAAGAGTTGATGTTCTTGCAACTCTTGCAAGACAATTTTTAAATGTTCTTTATTTTCTTCTTCAGATTTTGAATAAATTAATATGTCGTCGATAAACATGACCACAAATTTATCCAAGTATTTATGCATTACATTATTCATTAGACACATAAAAATAGCTGGAGCACTAGTAAGCCCGAATGGCATGATGACAAACTCGTAATGTCCATATCGAGTCCTAAAAGTTGTTTTAAAGATGTATTCATCTTTAATTCTGACTTGGTGATATCTATACTGTAAGTCAATCTTTGAAAATATCGTGGATGTAATAACCCAAAATTTCATAAAAAATTAAAATTTTTAAAGTGACATAAAATGTCTTAAATCATAGTTTAGTAACTGCTAGCGATTAGGGGAAAATGAAACAATTTAAAAAAATTTAAGGATTAGTTTCAAATACATAAAAACTAATATAACTTTAATTTTTATAAGTCATAGAAAGAGGACTTGCAAAATTTTCAACTGGGAGTTTACACTTTTCTACCAAGTTAGGAGAAATATAGATTAAACTAGCTCTTGGATCAATTAAAATAGATATGGGTGTTTGATTTATCTTACCTTCTACTTCCACCATGTAACTTTGATAGTCTGCTTGTCGATTCTCCCAAGCTGCATTGATCCTAGGCATAGTCCTCACTAAATAACCAATAGTCATCTCCTCCTGTATTGTGTGGATATTGCTGACAGTCTTTTTCCGATTGGGATAGACTGAGGCATAATGTGGACCATTGCATTCCCAGCACTTTATGGGTTCTTTACATTCAAAGTTCTTTGTGTAATTATTGTGATTGTTAGATGACTCTTTATTCTTTTGATTGTTCTGATTGTTCTGTGAATTATTCTTATTCCCCTGGAAATTCTTATTAAAAAAAATTCTGGTATTATTATTTTTAGAATTCTGATTAGGCACAAACTCTTTCTTCTTTTGATCAAAATTATTATTTCTTTTTTCCTTCTAGTTGGCCATACTATCTTTTTTACGATTCTATTCATAACAAAAATTCGCTTTCCTCATGGCTTCTTCCAGGGTTTTTGGATTGTCATACTCAATCCTATCCTTTATGTGATAAGGTAAACAACTGAGAAACTATTGTACCTTCGTTTTCGCATCCACAATGTATGGCACATACCTAAGCAGACTTAGAAACTTAATGTTCAATTCTTTCATATTCATTGTACCTAGTTTTAGCTCATAGAATTCTTTATCCCTTTCTTCATAGTACTATTCAGATAAAAATATATTTTTGAAGTATTTCTTGAATGTACTCCGATTTATGTTCTTCTCTCTTATACCTTTCAATATCTTTAAATATTTCCACCATATATCATCTTTCCCTGTAAGATTATAAATAACCATCCTAGCCTTTAATTGGTTAGAATAGTTATAAATCTGGAAGTACTTCTTCATCCTGAATAACCAGGATTCTGCTTCCTCCCCCTTTTGAGTTTCTCCATTAAATGTTGGCGGCTTGATCTTCTTAAACTCCCCAGAGATTTCTTCATAAGGTTTATATTTTATTTTCCTAGTATGGTGGTTATCCTCACTATTGTCACTAGTATAATGAGAGTTACGTTGATCACCATATACTTTGTAAGATGAGCTACTTTTATTTTTAATCTGTTTAGTCTTTGTATACTTATGTTGATAACTTATAGCTTCCGAATCATCTCTTTTACCCTTTCCCCCAGTATGAAATATTTCTATTAAGATTTGATTAAGCTCCTTCTGAGCTCTCAGAATCCTCTCATTTTCTTTCTTAACAAATTCCATTTCTGATTTTAATTCTTTTACTGTTTGTAATAGTTCTGAATAATTAGTGGTTATGTCTTCTTTTATAGGTTCCCTTTGTAGATTATCTTGTTCAGTATAAAGAGATTCCTCTTTCGCGTATTCCTCCAATCTTTTCGTACCTGTCGTTAACTCAGAAACAAATTACTCTGTTTATATTATTCAAAGAAAACAACATTAGCAAAGTGATTTAAATTTACTATTCCATATAAGCAAGTTGAGATTCATCAAGGCCTAGTGTTTGAACCTTGTGCTCTAATACCACATGTAATAATCCAAAATTTCATAAAAATTTAAAATTTTTAAAGTGACATAAAATGTCTTAAATCGCAGTTTAGTAACTGTTAGCGGTTAGCGGAAAATGAAACAGTTTAACAAATTTTAAGGATTAGTTTCAAATACAAAAAGACTAATACAACTTTACTTTTTATAAGTCATAGAAAGAGGACTTGCATTTAGTTGCTACTAGATGTACTGATGATTTACTTTTGTCAAGTAGGTAAGAAACCATGTTTGAAATCGGGGCTTACTTAGCGTTCAGCTAACTCAAATGGGCTGTTGGTTCTTACAGGTTCAGCAGGTAAGCATATGATCAAGTAGGAGTTTATTTTAAATTATGTCAAGAAATTACTTCTCTAGCATGTTAAGATACTAGTATGTAGAATGATTATTAAGCTGCAAGTCTCCTATGAGGTATAGTAATTTTCTTTCATTGTTTTAGATCTATGACATTATTTATTTCTAAGCCAAAGTGACCTTTTATCCTAGATATATTCAATGCTATTTGTAAGAATGAGTTCTTCCACAGTTTCTTCTGTCGTAAGATGATTAACTTTTATAAATTATAGTACCTATTAAACTAAATATTCTTACAGTGAGCATAGAGCCCATGATCTTGGCATAAAATTACTTCGATTGTTTCATGATCTTACTGCTATTGTCATGTTTAATACTCAAGTGTACTACTTTTTATGTATGAAAATAATCTTTTGTTTTTCATTGGTAAATTTTACGATGAGTTATTAGTTTTTTATGAGAAAATATTGCAATATGGTTTGTCTTTAGTCTCCTTCAAGACTCCTTCATTTATCAGCATCGAGTTTTATGTGGAGAAGTTTAGAGCTCTTCGGTTCAGAAATATATTGTAAATAACAACATATCTCTACTCTAATTCTCCTTTACTAGTCATGAAACATTACCAACTTGTTTGAATCATTTGCAATTATGATTATCTTCTTGCACAGCTCGTATACAAGTTGTAATCTTAATCTCTAGGTTATAAACATGATGCAAGTGTTATTGTAATATTACAATACTATACTAATTTATGATTTAACATTATCAAACTATACCCATCATCCTAACTTATAGCCTAAGGTAGGTTTACTACCTAGTATCTACTATGGTGTAGTCAAAACTATTGGCATTATATATTATAATTTTTGTTCCTTATAAAATACTAGTTCCAAACCATGGTTTAAATGATAGCATGATTGACATTATATGCAATCATATGAACTAGATAAATTATTGATGGCATGAATTTCATTATTGGAAAATTATATGAACTTTTATAATATACTCAATAGCATGGTTTGTATTATTGGAAATGATAAGTTTTAAAATCTAAAATGTAGCACAGACATTGGAACGTGACCCACACTTGGTTATATTTCTGGAAGGGCACGTGGACAAGTCTCCTCCATGCATTGGTTGAATTATAACAAAAAAACCATACTCCTTTGCATTTTGCTCCGAGGGTTTGTCTTCCTGCAGGCTGCGCTATGAGACTCATTGCGACCATGAGAGGCCTACTCTTCCTTAATATTTGGCACTAAAGCTACATTATTGTGCAAAGTGGTTTATGGTTTCTTGGTTTATTTTTTCAGTTTCTTTTGTGATTTAAGGAAAACACAGTGTGAGTGGTTTAAACTTATTCACTTATCTTGAAGCCTGTAAAAGGTTTTACCCTTGTGTCTATTTGTTCTTTTCTTTGGCATCGTGGATCTTGAGACTATAGCCTTGATTCCTCTATCGTAGGGTTGGCTTGAGGGTTTCCTTGTTTTGGTGCATACGAGTTGGGTGGCCGCATCTTCTTAGCTTTGATTTCTTCTTGCTCACAGGTATGCATTTTTACCTTGCCCGAAAATCCTTTGTAAAATTATTTACTAAGTTGGGATTTTAGTAATTTATAACTCATATTTTTAAGGATTGATTGGATTATAATATTGCAGGCTCACACTGACAGCTCCAGAATTTGTTTGGAATGCAAACTCGTGCTTCGGTTAACTTCGTGGGCTTCCAACTGGTAAGCCTCGGTCTCGTTGTGGGTTCTCCCTGCTTGCAATATGGGTTTTTGGATGAAGGTTCTTATGGTTGGAAACATGGCTTCAAACTCTCTGCTGGTTATGATATTTAGTTTGTTGTTTATTACCCATGTTTTATTTAAAAAACCCTTGCGATACTTCACTGGGTAGCACAAGCTCTTGAAGCTGTGATGTATATGTGGTTTCGGTTATGCGTTTTCAGCCTTACGGCTTAAGTGATGTAATGTTATTGTTAAGATTATAAATAACCTCCTCTGTGCTCAAAGATGCTTATGTGATCTCTGTATCATTTGCTTCAGTTTTCCTATTTGAACTTCAAGAAAATGAAGACTGTGAACTGGGTTTTACTTATCCTGTCAGTAAAGTATTTTATTTACAGTTAATATAAAAGACTTAATTATATTTGGTTTATTTAGCAGGCTTGGGTTTCGATTCTACAGGCTATAATCCTACCTTTGATTAAGGATTTTATATTGTAAATGGTTTGTAATTACTAGTTTACTTTGTTCATTATTTACATATGTATTATATTTATTAATAATTTGTAATTATAATTATTTTAAAGCACTATTGTGAAATAATAATTTAATTTCTAGGACTCTGCTTTGAACATGTTGTTTAACCCTATAGTTTAAAGTAAATCCTTGTTTATTTTTATAGCATTAATAACTTTGTTTTAAAAATAGAATAAGGAATGATGAAGTGACTTACACTTATAAGTATGATGCTAAATCTGTAAGAAAAGTAAGAAATCCTAAACAGTTATGCTTCTAAATCTTAGTTAATAAATACTTAGGTTTTAGTTTAGCATACTTGAACTAGGTAATATTGACTTTCAGTAATTTTTGTAAAATAAAAGGATTATAAAAGAATCCTTAGGTTCTCGATAAGACACACTCTGGTCTATAAAGTTAATATTTATAAATTGTTTTATTATTTCCTTTTTACATGTTTTCTTAAATATTAATGGCATACTTTAATTCTATTAACTATAATATCTTTTATGTTATCAGTATACTGGAAATAATAATATTTACTATTTTCTTTTACACCTATGTTTCTATTTAGTTGGTTGAAGTAAATAAGTGCAAACAAAACATAGCACTGCTATTTAGTAAAATTCATAAACATTAAAGTAAAATATATTTATTATTACATTCAAATAAATAATCATATATACTTTTACATTCCAATAAAAGAATTATTTCATTTACCTAAGATAATCCTACTATGCTAGTGTGGAAAAACACATCTTGGAAATTTAATTTCTATATGTTTCACTATTTACATAATCATTTCCATTTCTATTACAATCTAAAATTTTATTGAACCTAACATTACACAGTTACCTTTCAATTCATAAACCCTAAACACTAACATGCATGTAGTAGATAAACTATGAATTACTTAACCAAAAACAATAAAATAAAATAGAACCCGTTCAGGACAAGACGACAACAACTTAAGGAGGTTGTTCCTCCCAACCAAACTCCTGGAGAGTGCTCAAACAACGCTTCCTCAGGACCCCCAAGCTTGTTCCTAGTGTTCTTGGCTGAGAACTGGGTGGAGAATGCAACTGTAAGACCTCTGTCACTTGACTGGTCCAATTATCTCAGTAATAAAAATCTGCTCTCAGCAGTATGATCTTTAGCTTAGAATCTGCAACTAGATCAATCTCAGCAGTTATCCCCTCAAACACACTCCAGACTCCCCTCCATTGAATTTCTCTTGAGTAAATGCATTCACCCTGAATGATCACTTCTCTAGAATGAGCAGCCTCATCTCTCTTCAATGGGAAATTTTATAGAGATGGCTAGGTCTTCTGGGTCAGTTTTCATTAAATGAGCCACCTGCTCTGATTCCACTTTCTTGGGGAGTCATGACCACAAATATAGGGAAGTTTCCACCTGCAATAGTTGGAAGTGGTTTGAGGATGCTTCCACTTGTCAGTTTGCTCTCCACCCAGTCTCCTCCACCAATTGACCAATAAACACTCTTTTAATAGCTTCTATAAGCTATTTTATCCTCATTTATTTATTTATAAATAAAATATTCTAAATTTACATAAAATATTCTTGACCCCACTGGGTCATCAATTACAACTTAGCATAAAATTTAACACAATGTTCCTCAAATATTATAAAATTGTTTTTGCAAATTGGGGCATGTGACATGAGCAGAGGAGAATATAGTACAGACAAATCCGTTAAAATGGAAAAAAGGAACCTATGAGGAAGGCACAAGAGGATGATTCCAAGAAAAGTGATAAATAACAAAGAAAAAAAGTGCAAGAAGAAAAGGAAAAGTCAAATAGGGTGCTATAAGAAGCAACCAAAAATATTTAAGAAAAAATTGAAAAGAAAAATAATTGAAGATTAATGAATAAATTTTGAGGGTTTAGTAAATCTTCTTAAGGTCTCAATGAAAACATTAACCAAGGTTGCTTCACCAACTCATGTACCTCCTTTTCCTATTCAAACCATCGATGGAAACTTTCCACTTGGGGGATTTGTTTTGTAAAAATTACCCCAAGCAAAGAGAAAGCAATGTAATTAATGAATTTATTTGCGTTCAACAACAATATAAAAAAAATAGTGAAGAGAATATGGAAGAAGCTTAATATGATAAAGAATCTCACTCAAATTGGGGTGAAGGTGATCACTAAAGTGAGCTTAATATCTCTTGGAACTTTTTAAATTATGGATTAAACTTTAGTTGATTATATGTAATTATTTTGTTGTTAGTCTACATTTTGTGGGACTATGAGTTTTAGATCTTTAATTCTCAATGTAAAATATTTGAACGAATGGGTACTTGAACTAAATTCAAGATGCTAAGAATATGGATTTTCAAAACTAGTTTATGACTTTTTGAAATTAACTTTAGTAAAGTAAGAATAAACAAAATACTAGTTTGAAACATACAATTCAATGTCATGTTTAGAAATGAACATAACATTGGTTAATCAAAGAATTCGAAACATATGGTCCTATGATATTCCATGTACTTACAAATGAATACAATATTGGTTGAGTCAAAGTTGATTTTAAAATATAATTCCATACCAAGAAGAAAGTTTATTTCAGATACCAAAATTTCATACCAATACTCATTGGTTAAGTAATGGATATGTTCCCATGGTACAAGCACTATGGAAAATCATTGTAAATAAGTGATGGCCACCCATCAATCACATAGGTGATATTAATGGAAATTGGTTAAGTAGTGGAAAATTTTAATTGATTGGGACTTATATATCCATGTTATAAACAGACAAATTCAAATAACTTCCTAATATGACACTTGTATAGTTTGACCAAATGAAAACAACCTCCAATTTTTAATGGAGATAGTTTGACCAAATCAAACATATATGGTATTACAACAAACATGTTTTGTATGTCGTAATCTCATTTGAATCATTTCTAAAAGGTAACACTTAAAGTGTGGTTCAAGTTTTTTCATGTAAACAAATTCATAAGTGAAATTGATAAAACAACCTCTTGATTTTAAGAAAGTAGCTTCAACAAATAAAATATATAATCATTTTACACCTCCTCCCTCCACCTCCTCCCTCCTTCTCCTCCTAAACCCCACCTCAACCCTCCTCGTCCCCCTCCCTTATCCTCCTCCTCCTCTATCCCTTCTCCTCCCTTCCCCTCCTCCTTCCTTATCCTCTCCCTCTCCTCCTCCTCCTCTCCAACTTCTTTCCTCCTCATCCCTCCTGGACTTCTTTCCTCTTCCTCTCCATACCCCTCCTCCCTCTCTCCTCCACCCTCGCTTTCTCCTCCACTCTCACTCCGTCTCCTCCTCCTCTCCTCTCCCTCCTCCACCTCCTCCCTCCTCCTCCACCCCCTCCCATCCTCATATTCCTCTCTCCC
>LPNX010341965.1:34588-50647 GCA_001517045.1 Pseudotsuga menziesii
GCCTGTATTTATTCAGTAATGCAGGTGAATAACACTCAAATAGACATAATTTTTCAGTTTTGGAGGAGAAATTGAGATGGTTCGTCCCGATTTATGGATGTTAGGTTAAAAATTTTGTACTTTGCCCCCTGATTTATGGATCTTTGGGTAAACTTGTCTTAGTTCATCCTCAATTTGGATAAAAAGGACTTAGTTCGTCCTATATTTGGGTTTGTGGGAGGAATTAAATAATATATGTTGGTTGTCAAGACGCATGATTGGTGTGAATCTGTTTCAGTATTCCTTGCAGGTGATATCTGTTATGATGGTGGGACATTTGGGAAAACTCACACTTTTCAGTGCTTCTATTGCCACTTCTTTTGCAGGTGTTATGGGATTACATGGGTTGGTATGATTTATAAACTTTGCTATTGATGTTTAATTTTCTATCATTGGATGTTTTACAGTGTATAAAGGCATTCATGGGGTTTTGTTTCTTGAAAAATGAAAAAAAGAGAGGATTGGAATTTCTAATTGTTTTTTTTGTTCTTCCATGAGTGTAACTATAAACACATCAAGCTATTTATTTGGGCGATCCTGTATCTCTTTTAATATTTGTGTGAAATCCACCCAAGGTGGAATAAACGCTACAAATTCGACATATTTCAGAAAGTTCCTTGTGACCTACTTTAGGAGCTCTATTTTTATCTAATCTTAAATTAAATTGCTCATTTTGTGTAATAGATTTATTATCCCTTAAAAAAAATTGTTGGGTATTCTAATGGTGGTGTAGTAGGAATTTCCTACACAAAAATAGAAAACACAACTGTCACAGTGCATAACAATATGATAACTTACTAAAGATACCCTCTAAAATAGTTCTTTTCTATTTTTTACAGTTGGTGGGGCACTTACAGATAGAATTCTCAACTAATTATTTGCTATGAGTGACGACATGGTAACAATACTTTTAGTCTCTTACAATTCCTTTTTATCTTTTCAAACAGTTTGTAGTGCACTCAGAGATAAATTACACAACTAATTATTCCTTATATATGAGGATATTGTAAGACTACTTTTTAGTCTCTTCATGGTCAAAAAACTAGAGTGGGGCTTGAATCATATGCTCGGCATCATCTTCTCATTCTAAGAAAATTCATTATATCATTTTCTAGCTCGGCTAGAAGTGGAAATTGATGAACAAAACCAACCATATGCAGCTTCTGAGATCTAAGTGGTTTCCTCTAGTCCTCTTTCTTTCCATCACACTAAATATTGTTGGAAACTTCATCTTCTAGTGGTAATGTCATTTTCCATCATTTATTTTATTATTTTCACTTTGAAATATTTGGTAAAACTTAAATTGGGTGAGGTTTCATTTATGAGTCAAACAAAGGTATGTCAAAACAAAAATATATGGTTTGGACATCATCCTTCACCGTTTGGTTATTTCTCCACAAGTCGAATAAAAAATTCCACTCTATATGTCAAACCCAAGATTTATTTTAAATCCATAATTTTCATCTTCAGTTTTGTCATTTTTGTAAAACTTCATTTGGGCATTGATATCGAAGCCAAAATATGAGCTCAATAGTCCTACCTCCATTTTTCAAAGCAGTCACACTAAATTCCATGGGGGAGTTCAATGAATGTGGTATGCTCAACATGTTCGTTCAATGCACATATACCTATGTTTAACTCCATGCATGTGGGATAATTCCCATGATGTAAACAAAATCCATCATGCATTCAAATACCAATGGTGAAAATTATGTTGGGTAAACTTGATTCTTTATGGCACTAAAGGAGATCCTATGGGCCATACAACTTAGCACAACTATAACGCTTCTCCCAAGTTTTATATAAGCACTAAACCAACAAAGTTTTATAGCTTAATTCTAGTGAAAGGAGACAAGAAAAGAATTTGAGATGGATAAATGATCACAATGCCCAAGGAAGATTCTACTAAATTCATATGTGCTAATTTTCATATATAATATAGAGCAGTGACAAACTATGAAGGTGCAAACTAACATGTAAGTCAAGTGTGAAAGGAAGATGCTTAGATCTCTCAATTGTCAAGCTGAAGCGTCTAAGTGTAGATGTTAAATGCATCCTTATACCTTATCGAGTGTCATGAATAAATATTACAGAGGAATTAATTTTGAGATGAAGTGATGAGTAGCAGCTGCATTTGTTTATTATGAAGATTGCTTGGATGCTAAATTGGAGAATTTACAATGAAGGAATGGTCATATTGGAATGACCTTAGAGAAGAAGTGAGTTGGAGACCCTGCAAATTGATTATGAAGGAAAGCGATTGAGAGCTTACTGAACTTGAATATTGGTGATCATTTGAAGGTCACCTTATGCACTAGTGTAAAAGTTCAAAAACAATCTCTAGAAACATTTTCTTGACCATCATTCTAGTGTTTATAGAGTGGAAACCACAGAGGGGATGTTGACATATTAATCACCAGAACAAGAACTGGAATAACAATTATGGGTGTTAGTTGATATTTGAAAGGAAAATTAAATACATACAAGAATATTAGTGGCATGGACCTAACCAAGAATAACATAGTGTCGAGCGGAAGTATAGACCTTCTCAAAATTCAAGACATTGGTGCGGGTTTTGGTTCCATATAATTTGGATGAAGACATATGTGATGAAGTCATATGGATTTCTAATGATGAAGTTGTTGATATGGTAAAGCAATTGGAATTCTAAAAAGGATTGGTGTTTGAAATTTCATAAGGATATTTAGAAAGTATGGATGTAGTTAAAGGAAAATTCATGCACATGGGCATTTACATGGAATTAATGGAAAATTTAGGCTAGGGTTATAACATTCACACATAGATAATGCCAATAAATAGTCCATGATTTCTAATGACAACAACAACCCAATTACCAATGACAATAACATACCGATTACAAATGTAAGTAATATAAATGTAGCTAATAATAATAGAAATGATTTATAATGGTAATTACACCCATGACAATATGATGGTTGAAATTTCATAAGGATATTCAGAAAGTATGGATGTAGTTAAAGGAAAAGTCATGCACCTAGGAATTTAACATGGAATTAATGGAAAATTTAGGCTACGCATATGACATTCACACATAGATAATGCCAATAAATATTCCATGATTGCTAATGACAATGACAACCCAATTACCAATGACAATAACAAACCACTTACAAATGTACGTAATAGAAATGTAGCTAATAATAATAAAAATGATGTATAATGATAATTATAGGCATGACAATATGATGGTTGAAATTTCATAGGGATATTCACGAAGTATGGATGTAGTTAAAGGAAAAGTCATGCACATGGGAATTTAACATGGAATTAATGGCCAATTTAGGCTAGGGTGATGGCATTCACAAATAGATAATGCCAATAAATTGTCCATGACTGCTAATGACAATAACAACCCAATTACCAATGACAATAAAAAACCAGTTACAATTGTAAGTAATATAAATGTAGCTAATAATAATAGAAATGATGTATAATGATAATGGAGTAGTCTAACGCTTTGAGGATTTCACCCGCGGACTACTCCATTAACTAGAATCATTAATGCTCAAGGCCATTGCTATTGGTTTTGTCATTCAGCCACTTGTAAGGTCGAGGCTATCTCTACCCTTACAATGACCGATGACCTTAATGTCCTCTTTTCTTGTTGCTCCTACTGCAAAAAAAAATTCTTTCGGTAACCTTACCACCATTTCAATACCTAATATTTAGGTCTCGATATTCTGCAAATGTTGTCACGATGAATATTCACCTTTCTTTGCTTTTAATTTAGAGAGTTTGGCAGATATGTTAGATACATGAATGAAGGAGTAAGAGTATAGTATGGAGATCAGACAAAGAAAATAATGTTTTCAGGTTATTATTCGTCTCCTAGACTTGCAAGAAACCTTGAGGTGTTGACTACAACAGATCGTAACATCTTGGCATGGACTTACCTCTGGTGGTGCGACCTAAGCGAGGTTGGACTCTGCAGAAGCTCTGGTAGAGTGAGTGCAATCCAATCGATGTTGGAGCAGTCTAACGCTTGGATGGAATCGAGTTCACAGGGGATGGGGAGTAGAGTGTGAAGGGTGGAGGAGTCACCAACCAGTAGTATAGGATTAAATGCAAGGGATAGTAGGACATCCAGGAAGAGGCGACAAGGAACAGTATCTTGTGGGACCGAGGAGTGGGGCTCACCCGAGACCCAAAGGGGCATTTTCAGAGGAGATCATGATCATTAACGGAGTAGACTAACACCAGGAAAAATCATCGAAGAGTTAGACTACTCCTAATGATAATTACATCCATGAAAAAATTAAACAAAAATGAACAAAATTAAACTGTTAAAAAATTATTTTAGCGTAGTTTATAGAAACAATGCAACACATTTTTTCATGTCATGATTTTTACAAACATAGTAATTGCTTTTATATGTTCTTGTTTTGGCCAATGGATGCGATTTGTATAGAGAGATTCCATAATGCTTCCTTTTTCACTTTTAAAAGACACAATTTGACTAACAAAATGTATAATCTAAATTTCAATAAATTAAAACAAAACACATAATCTATATTTGAATAAATAGAAATTCCAAAATGTTTCCATTAGCACCACCTAGAAAAAAGCACAATTTGAGAGGATGTATTTTCACAAATATAATATATATATATATATATATATAAGTTTATTTCCATTTCTATTACCCTTCCATCGCTTTATATTGTTTCCTTTTCAAGTTTTTGTACACCTTAAATTGAATTACTTTATGTAGAGAGATTCCAAAATGTTTCCATTGACACCACCTGGAAAAAACACAATTTGACACAATGTTTCCATTTTTATTGCCTAAAAGTTTCTTTCATTTTATAAGTTTGTTTCCATTAACACCACTTAGAAAAAACACAATTTAACAAGAAAAAATATAAATTTGTTTCTATTTTCCTTTATGTTGTTTCTTTTTTAAACTTTTATAGAATTCAAATTGAATTGGTTTATGTTGCTTCTTCTCTTTAAGCTTTTCTTGCTTTTATTGTATTGTAACTACTCCATTCTATTGTATTTAAGACCATCAAGCATTATATTGTCTTTTTTCTGGAATTTCTGCATTCTACAATTACTGGCTTTTTTGCTTCTGCAACTTCTGGCATTTAAGCTTTTATAGACATCAAATTGAATTGGTTTATGTTGATTTTTCTCTTTAATATTTTCTTGCTTTTATTGTATTGTAACTACTCCATTGTATTTCTTTTAAGACCATCAAGCATTATATTGTCTTTTTCTGGAATTTCCACATTCTACAATTACTGGCATTTCTGCTTCTGCAACTTCTGTAATTTTCACAACGACTCCTCTTTCCAACGTCTCCTATTTTCATTTCGTTTATATTGATGTTTAGGGTTTTTTTTTTATATGGATCGGATCAAGTTGTATGTGATGTGGAGTATGAAATGGTTTGATGCCAGCAACAGCAGAAACCTATGAGAGGATATTCAATTGTTTTCGTATGCCATATGACAAAATATTTGATTTCTCTACTATGCAATATGTAAATGGTATCAAGTAATGCAGTATTTTTAATTCAAGTCACTTAAGATCACCTTCGATAGGAAAAAATCAGTTAATAATTTCTTGAAATGTGCAGGTAGGTCTGCATTGAGTTTCCAAAGCTATATACGCATTTTTGGAGGTCATCTCTATTGGATGATCATCATCCATTATAAAAAATATACAGGGAAATATGCAAAATGCATGCCAAGGGTAAGGGTATCTAGTCTCACCAACAATTACTATTACTTTAAAGTATAGAATACATATTACAGAGTGATATTTCCATACTTTGTAACCTCTGATAAGTGTTCTTGATATTTTCCATCGTATATGTCCTCTTCGCATTAAAGGTACACTCTCTCTGGGTTTGTAGGTTCATTTTTTTATGCATCAAAATAGTTTACAACACCCCTTCCTAGTTTCTTGGTATTTTGTCCCAACTTCTTTTTCTGATTCTTTAACCTGCCCTATGGACTCAAGAATTTAGGGGAAATATGGACTTAATATTGTAAGTGGGAAGTAGGGGAAGAGTACCATATTTACTTCGATCTTTGTCAGGGTCAATGGTTATCAAAATAAAAGTACTCTTCGTCTTGATCTCTATCTTAATAATTTAAAGTTGACTTTGAAAATATTGCAATCTTTCTGAAACTTAAAAACAGATTTATTCACCATATGCAAAGGTGAACCCCTGTAGTCATAATACTTTTAAGTGTAATCTCATCCCTGGTTGCCTCCATTCAGTGATGTGAACTATTCACCAATGGATGAATGGAAGCTTTAGAGTTGAGTCAAGTAGTACCTTTTTCTAGCCCTTTATTTTCTCTTTAATTACACACATCTCCAATGGATGGATGGAAGCTTTAGAGTTGATGTCAACTAGTACCTTTTACTGGCCCTTGATTTTCTCTCTAGATGACATGGAAAATTAATGAGCCTGCAAGGTTTAGATTTGATGTCTTCTAGTACCTTTTGCTTCCCGTTTATTTTCTCTTTACATGACAATGAAAATTAACAAACCTGCTTTGCAGGTTTTAATAATGACAATTGTGCAACATGCAGGTTTTACCCAATTTTGGTAAAATCATGTAAACTTGATTTTCGAAGTTGTTTCAAGATGTTTTGTTAATGGTGCATGAAATTTTGATGCGATGTCATTCCTAAAAGTATAGGTGTATGCTCTGATGGTTGAAAGTGCATGGGTATGCTTGGAAATGACATTGTTGGAACTCTGAGATATTTTGTCAAATATTGAATATTCATTTATGCTGTGCGGTTTCTATTACTTAAGTCGATGGGTATTATGAGACATGATATGATTCGGTTATTAATACTACTTTTATAAGTTTTAATTTTTTTTGGGTGAATCAAAGAGACAGCCAGAACATTGCATTATGAGACCTGCAAAAATAATATCTTGTTCCTTTTTCCTTTGAATCAAATGAAAGAAGGAAGCGATTACATATATATAACTATTGCATATAACTATTACAGGATTTCAAAACATTTTCCTCCTCTTCCTCTATCTAATATGAGTTCTGAGTATGTGTACTCGGTAGATTATATATGTGATAGAGGAGGAGGTTGTATTGCAATGCTTGGCTAGAGGTTTCAGAAATATAGGCTGCCCTGCTCTAAATTAACCTCTGCTACGTGTAGTTGAGTTTCCTTTCCTTTTCCACATGGAGATCCATGATTTATCTCAATAATTGTGTGTATTCATTCACATAGAATCCTGATATGCTAAGCCCTGACCTATCATGTCCCTTCATAAACTTATTTACATATTTTCCCTTGTGTAGCCTATCAACCTCACCTTTCCTTTCAGTAATACTGCCTTTCTATATCATGTTTCCAAAGGGCCACATGCAGTTAGCTATCTCTACTTTGGTCATTCTATCAACCTACCTACATATGTAGCATGACCATGACCACATCCACACCACTATCCATTATGGCCACTACCACACCCATATATCTACCTAGCTATAATATTTAAGAGTGTTTTTCTTGTTATAGGAATGTTTTTTTTAACATTCCAGCATTTTAAATTTTTGGAAGGTATATGACTCTATGAGGTGTTGTCTGATGGACCATAGTAAAAACACTCACATAAAGGAATATCCAACCCATGTCATGAGTTAGACATTGGAGCAACCTATAATCCTTCATAAATGCAAAGACCCTAGTTCAACTCATAAGAAATTTTCCATAAATGCAAAGACCCTAGGGTTTTCTTTGAGTATGTCCAATTAGATAATAAACTACAAAACCTGTTGATAGCCCAACAAATGTAATATATTTTATAGATAAACCATATTGTATTAGTTGAATAAAACATAACTTCGAAAATATGTTCCAGTTCATAGCCTACTTAGAGCCCAAATAATTTGGTGAAATGAAAGGGTATTCACCATCCTCGGTTTCTTCTTCAACACCATGGACAAAAGCATAAATATCTATCCCATGTGTCATCTTTTGCAACGTCTACTTTTTCAAATTATCTAATGTAATGATCTACTTTTACCCTGAAATATGATTCATCAAAGTTAAATTGAGACCCCAAAGCATTTACTCATCTCTATGTGCACGAAAAGTAATGTCAAGTTTTCAACCTGAATAATAGTAGGCAATCAACAATCGGTTATACAACCTTAAGTGCATCAACTTCAATGGTCTATCATCAAGTTAAGACTACACAAGGAAATTTAGAGATCAAGTCGTTACTTTTTTCAGCTTTTTAATAGAGACTAAAAGTGAAGATGAAAGAGGAATTGGAAAAATGTTAAGTGCCATGGGAAAAAATATTACAAGGTGTATGGATGTAATTCTATCCACATCCTCAAAAAATATCCCCTCATTTTAGATTCCATCCATGAAATGAAGCTTAAATATCAAGGATATTTATTTGTATTGTTGAGAATGTCAAAGTTTGATAATGTTGAAAATTTCAAGTTGTGAAACATGAACCATGATTAGTATCTCACGAAACAAAAAAAACTCAAATTCACAAGAACAAGCACCTCAATCTCAAATGGAATTTGGTAGGTGATATCTCTCAGCATAAATTCCTTACCTTTATCAAAATATTGAATGAAATGGAGTAAGAATTGGTATGTACCCCTTTTTTTGATAAGTTGTATATGTTGTTTGATCTTTTTATTTGGGATTCTTATTAAACCAGCTCTATAATCAACATATGAATCTAACGGAAATTCTAATTATTTAGTCATTGGACCAGTTCAAGGCATATTGAACAAGTTTAGCTAGTATATTGCTATCTTTTCGTTAGGTTGTTGCAGGCTATTTTGGCTAGTCTAGGTTAATATAGATTGCTTATAATATACTACTTTTGTATTATACATATATTTTATTCGGTAACAAGAAACAAACTCTCATATACCATTATCATTCTGTCTACCTACCTAGCATGGCCACAAGAACAACCACAACCATAGATAGATTTATATTAGTTGTTTGAGATTCATTGTTTAATAAGATATGTTTGTTTCAGTAAAATATCAATTTCACTAATTGTGATATGGAGTTTTATATACAAGGATACCAGAGAACGTGATATTTTCCATTTTAAAACATTTGCTCAATAAGAGATGTTTGTTTCAGTAAAAACTCAGTTTCATGAATGTTTGTTTAAGTAGAAACTAGGTTTCATGAATCCTGATACTGGAATTTTATATAAAAGCATTCCATATACGTTAATGAATTTTTCTTGAAGAGCATGGGGATTAATATATTTGTCTATTAACAAAGTGCTTTTACATTAAGGCAATTCATATATTTATTATTATTATTTTTAGTATGTCAAAAGGTTTATATATATATATATTATAAAATATATCCAAAGTGTAGGCAAAAAAACCTTCTAATTTTTTTAATTCTTTGTAAAGTATAATTATTTTAAATTCTTTGTAAAGTATGCCAAAAAATAAAATATGTATTTTTTTATTGGTTTGCAAACTATGTAAAAATTTTTATGTCATACATCTATATTCATTTCAATTTTTGTATTCATTCCATGTCATACAACTTCATATGTCATACATCTATATTCATTCTAATTTTTTTTATTGACTATATTGGTAATTAGTTATATGTTTTATTAAGAATGTTTAAATATGTAAATATTAGACATAAATATTTTTTTAATTGTATATATTACACTTTTTTCAAAAGAAAATGTATATGTCATACATCTCTATTTATTCCAATTTTGTTTTGTTTATTGACTATATTGGTAATATAGTTATATCTTTTATTAATAATGTTTAAATATATAAATTTTAGGGATATAATTTTTTTAAATGTATATATCATATTCTTTTCAAAATAAAATGTATAAATTTTATCAGTATTTAACATTTTGAAGTTTTAAGTTTTAATATCCAACATGTAAGGTTTTAACCTTACAAGTGGTATCAAAGCTTCAAGCTCTCGCTCACACTAACTCTTGAACTCATTCCTCTTGACATATTATTCCCTTACACTCTCTCCACTCATTGGATACCATTCCCTACCCCCTCATTCTCATCAAACACTCCATCTCTCGATTCTCTCTCACTGCACCTCGACTCCACCTCGTGCACACCATTTTCCATTCCATGCTACTCCCACACCCTCACCAAGCATTTGTTCCTCCATATTGCATTCCCAAGTTTATGCCACTGTCCAACACTCCATTCCATCCAAATCCCACGCTCTCAAATCTCCCTTCACTTACTTCACACTTCCCATACAGTACCCACGACCTATGCACGATTACAGTGTCCATCCAACCCTATAGATTTTGCTCGCCCACTTTGCCATCCATCCACTACACTACTCTACTCAAGCCTTCCCACCTTCACACTCACTACTTCGCTCCCAGTCCTTGTCCCTTCCCATTCTTCTTGTCCTCCACCTCTCCAACCTGCACATTACCTCAGCTCATCCCTCCATCCATCTTTCCACCCAACCTGCACCTGCTCCATCCCTCGTTTCTACACTCACTCCTTCCACCCACATCACTCCTCTCCTCCCAACCTCCTACATGACTTTTCCTTCACCATCCAATGTGCATTCCCCCACATAGTCACCTGCTCCCACAACTCCTTATTACTGCACTCTCCCTGCATGCTTCCCTCACTCTCTCTGCACACATCCCTTCATCATCGCCCATCGCTTGCTCGCTTCTTTTCACATGCTGAACTCTTTTTTATTTGCTTAAACATTCACACAAACTTCCCATTAAACCATAAAAAAAAGTTCCATCATTTTCTCAAATAAAATAAATAAAATATAATAGTAATATTATTAGTTAGTAATAATAATTATTATAATATTTATCTTAATATATATAAAATTTTCAAAAAAAACTATATACTAAACTATTTATATAGTTTATAAAAGCACTAATAATGATAATAATAATTAATTACGCCTATAGGAGTTTTTTTTATGGAGGTGTGTTTTGAAAATTACTATACCTATTTTTTCATCCCTTCCATTGATCCAATTTTCACGCGTGTCTTCATAATTTTCTAACGTGTGTCCTCATGATTTGCAGGTGATTTGTTGGTTCATTGTTACTCTTTCCCATACATTATGCCACATTTTTGCAGTCAACAAAGAAGGAACCACATGGAAATGATGGGCATGTTGTCTCTCTATCAAAGTATGTAAAATCCATTACCGTCTCGTTGTTGTGTGATTGATTGAATTCCTAAACATGTATTTAAACTGACACACAGATACTGGTCAATTTTATGAAGGGTGTGGGAGCCAGGATCCATAAAATCGGTTTTTTTGGATATGGAAACTTAACGAATATTGTGCTCTCAATAAAGAAATTCAGTCTTAGGATGAACCATTTCATGGTGGACGGATCAATTTTGAAGATTTTAATGTAGCCATATATGCATCATACATGGAAGGTAAGCATTTTTATTATGTTTTGTGGATATTTTGTTTTCTTTGGTTTAAAATATGTGCTAGGACTAGGACTGGGAGTTGAATCATCACAAAGAATGAATATGCACAAATAGTCTATATCACTTGTCAATTTCCCTTTTGTATATTTATATCTTTTATTTTTATTATCATCAATATTATATAATATTTTCTATGTTGGAATAACTAAATGATAGATCAAATACCTGATCAACCAAAATATTCCATATAATAATGCATGTTGTGTTCAAAATGGAGATCATAGGGTACAATATGTGTATATACTTTTGAAAACAGTTCCCTTCTTTGAAACTATTACTTTTTAGTTTTCTCATAAATATGTTCTTCAAGAAGTAACTTCCACTGTGTTAGAACGAAAATGGATAAGAAATGTGTCATTCTAGGATCTAAATCCCTTGGAATCCTTTGCAGACATCATTATCTTGTTTAGTTTATTATTGATCGATATGTTGTTCTTTTTTTACATTTGCAACCGCACACTTAACATGCATTCCAAAAGGAATTGCTATCAGAAAAAAATCATATATGCCTCACAAGCCTTCCTTCCACTGTTGAATAGCATTGATGCAACGAGACCTTTATCTAAAGTTAAAATCATACTCTATCGTCAATATTTTTTATTAAAATATTATCATCCAGTTATCTATTTTATTAAAACCTTATGCTAAAAAGTATTAGAGAGTAATCAAATTCTCTATTTTGTGAAAATCGCATGCTAATAAGTCTTTCTGGGTAATCAATTTATCTATTTTTTTTTATTAAGCAATGCCAGGAATCTACATTTGTGGGAAATTATTGTACTTTACACTCTTTGATTTGGAATATTTTGGAATTGGTTATCAAATATTTATTATATAATAACATAACATCTTCTTGTTATTTTTTTTTAAATATGTGCAAAAGATTTGTACATGGATAATGTTTACTTGATGTTTCTCTATCAACGCTCTGTTATGTAGTGTCATGTTATGTGAGGTTTCCTCTGGCTCGTTCATAGGTTCTTTAGTTGACTCTCTTTGTGTTTGTTTCACATGTGAAAGGTCAGGAAACGCATATCACAACATGAAGAGTATATGTCCTCTAGGTTGTTGCATTGATGTTATTATGAAAGCATGAACTCTTCAAATGCAACGCAATAAGTTGAGCTTCATGTTCCACCTAAAAAACTTGTTTGCAAAGTGAAAGAATTGATTCTATATTCAATCATTACACAGAATATTACGGCAGAGACTTGTTATGGTCTCATAGTAAAGGTTACCTAGCCTTTCAATCAATTTTTATCACTCTTAATATTTCATCTATTATGCCTAATAAAAAACGTTAAAACTTGCTCTTAATATTGATCTGTATAGTAAATATCTCCATAATATTTGTGGGTGCAATGACATCTACAAGAGCACAGAGAACCAAAACACTGTCAGCTTCGGCTCTAGCTTCAATTCGAAAAAATACCGTCATCTTCAACTTCTATTGGCAGCCCACAAATACAATTCACTACTTCATCGTTAACTGCTCAAAACCACAAGGGTAAGAATTATATCAATGAAATTCATATTTGAGTTTAAGTTATTTTTGTTTCTCTTCGGATAGGAAACACATTTTAAAACATTTGTTCAATAAGAGATGTTTGTTTCAGTAAAAACTCAGTTTCATGAATGTTTGTTTAAGTAGAAACTAGGTTTCATGAATCCTGATACTGGAATTTTATCTAAAAGGATTCCATATACGTTAATGAATTTTTCTTGAAGAGCATGGGGATTAATATATTTGTCTATTAACACAGTGCTTTTACATTAAGGCAATTCGTATATTTATTATTATTATTTTCAGTATGTCAAAAGGTTTATATTTTTTTTTATTTTTTATAAAATATATCAAAAGTGTAGGCCAAAAAACCTCATAATTTTTTTAATTCTTTGTAAAGTATAATTATTTTAAATTCTTTGTAAAGTATGCCAAAAAATAAATTATGTATTTTTTTATTGGTTTGCAAACTATGTAAAAAGTTTTATTTCATACATCTATATTCATTTCAATTTTTGTATTCATTCCATGTCATACAACTTCATATGTCATACATCTATATTCATTCTAATTTTTTTTATTGACTATATTGGTAATTAGTTATATGTTTTATTAAGAATGTTTAAATATGTAAATATTAGACATAAATATTTTTTAATTGTATATATTATACTTTTTTCAAAAGAAAATGTATATGTCATACATCTCTATTTATTCCAATTTTGTTTTGTTTATTGACTATATTGGTAATATAGTTATATGTTTTATTAATAATGTTTAAATATATAAATTTTAGGGATATGATTTTTTTAAATGTATATATCATATTCTTTTCAAAATAAAATGTATAAATTTTATCAGTATTTAACATTTTGAAGTTTTAAGTTTTAATATCGAACATGTAAGGTTTTAACCTTACAAGTGGTATCAAAGCTTCAAGCTCTCACTCACACTAATGCTTGAACTCATTCCTCTTGACATATTATTCCCTTACACTCTCTCCACTCATTGGATACCATTCCCTACCCCCTCATTCTCATCAAACACTCCATCTCTCGATTCTCTCTCACTACACCTCGACTCCACCTCATGCACACCATTTTCCCTTCCATGCTACTCCCACACCCTCACCAAGCATTTGTTCCTCCATCTTGCATTCCCAAGTTTATGCCACTGTCCAACACTCCATTCCATCCACATCCCATGCTCTCAAATCTCCCTTCACTTACTTCACACTTCCCATACAGTACCCACGACCTATGCACCATTACGGTGTCCATCCAACCCTACAGATTTTGCTCGCCCACTTTGCCATCCATCCACTACACTACTCTACTCAAGCCTTCCCACCTTCACACTCACTGCTTCGCTCCCAGTCCTTGGCCCTTCCCATTCTTCTTGTCCTCCACCTCTCCAACCTGCACATTACCTCAGCTCATCCCCTTGGATCATCCCACCTCTCCTTCCATCCATCTTTCCACCCAACCTGCACCTGCTCCATCCCTCGTTTCTACACTCACTCCTTCCACCCACATCACTCCTCTCCTCCCAACCTCCTACATGACCTTTCCTCCACCATCCAATGTGCATTCTCCCACATAGTCACCTGCTCCCACAACTCCTTATTACTGCACTCTCCCTACATGCTTCCCTCACTCTCTCTGTACACATCCCTTCATCATCGCCCACCGCGTGCTCGCTTCTTTTCACATGCTAAACTCTTTTTTATTTGCTTAAACATTCACGCAAACTTCCCATTAAACCATAAAAAAAAGTTCCATCATTTTCTCAAATAAAATAAATAAAATATAATAGTAATATTATTAGTTAGTAATAATAATTATTATAATATTTATCTTAATATATATAAAATTTTAAAAAAAAACTATATACTAAACTATTTATATAGCTTATAAAGGCACTAATAATGATAATAATAATTAATTACGCCTATAGGAGTTTTTTTTATAGAGGTGTGTTTTGAAAATTACTATACCTATTTTTTCATCCCTTCCATTGATCCAATTTTCACGCGTGTCTTCATAATTTTCTAACGTGTGTCCTCATGATTTGCAGGTGATTTGTTGGTTCATTGTTACTCTTTCCCATACATTATGCCACATTTTTGCAGTCAACAAAGAAGGAACCACATGGAAATGATGGGCATGTTGTCTCTCTGTCAAAGTCCGTAAAATCCATTACTGTCTCGTTGTTGTGTGATTGATTGAATTCCTAAACATGTATTTAAACTGACACACGGATACCGGTCAATTTAATGAAGGGTGTGGGAGCCAGGATCCATAAAATCAGTTTCTTTGGATATGGAAACTTAACGAATATTGTGCTCTCAGTAAAGAAATTCAGTCTTAGGATGAACCATTTCATGGTGGAAGGATCAATTTTGAATATTTTAATGTAGCCATATATGCATCATACATGGAAGGTAAGCATTTTTATTATGTTTTGTGGATATTTTGTTTTTTGTGGTTTAAAATATGTGCTAGGACTAGGACTGGGAGTTGAATCATCACGAAGAATGACTATGCACAAACAGTCTATATCACTTGTCAATTTCCCTTTTGTATATTTATATCTTTTATTTTTATTATCATCAATATTATATAATATTTTCTATGTTGGAATAACTAAATGATAGATCAAATACCTGATCAACCAAAATATTCCATATAATAATGCATGTTGTGTTCAAAATGGAGATCATAGGGTACAATATGTGTATATACTTTTGAAAACAGTTCCCTTCTTTGAAACTATTACTTTTTAGTTTTCTCATAAATATGTTCTTCAAGAAGTAACTTCCACTGTGTTAGAACGAAAATGGATAAGAAATGTGTCATTCTAGGATCTAAATCCCTTGGAATCCTTTGCAAACATCATTATCTTGTTTAGTTTATTATTGATCGATATGTTGTTCTTTTTTTACATTTGCAACCGCACACTTAACATGCATTCCAAAAGGAATTGCTATCAGAAAAAAAT
>LPNX010341965.1:50855-72152 GCA_001517045.1 Pseudotsuga menziesii
GTTATGTGAGATTTCCTCTGGCTCGTTCATAGGTTCTTTAGTTGACTCTCTTTGTGTTTGTTTCACATGTGAAAGGTCAGGAAACGTATATCACAACATGAAGAGTATATGTCCTCTAGGTTGTTGCATTGATTTTATTATGAAAACATGAACTCTTCAAATGCAATGCAATAAGTTGAGCTTCATGTTCCACCTAAAAAACTTGTTTGAAAAGTGAAAGAATTGATTCTATATTCAATCATTGCACAGAATATTACGGCAGAGACTTGTTATGGTCTCATAGTAAAGGTTACCTAGCCTTTCAATCAATTTTTATCACTCTTAACATTTCATCTATTATGCCTAATAAAAAACGTTAAAACTTGCTCTTAATATTGATCTGTATAGTAAATATCTCCATAATATTTGTGGGTGCAATGACATCTACAAGAGCACAGAGAACAAAAACATTGTCAGCTTCGGCTCTAGCTTCAATTCGAAAAAATACCGTCATCTTCAACTTTTATTGGCAGCCCACAAATACAATTTACTACTTCATCGTTAACTGCTCAAAACCACAAGGGTAAGAATTAGATCAATGAAATTCATATTTGAGTTTAAGTTATTTTTGTTTCTCTTCGGATATGAAACATAGTACTAGGATATAGATTTTTTTTTGTATTAGGTCAACATATATTCTATTGTGTTCAAATATTAAGTCAAAAAACGCCTATTATACTGTGTTCGAATATGAATTTTGTGGCGTTTGAATATAGTTCAGATTTCAAGGCCAAACGAGCAAGCATCATGTTTAGTGAATGACTTGTGATTAGATTCATGTATGCTGAGAACACATTTCATGGTGGTGGAAGTCATGAACAATTGTGAATGTTAACATAGTCGTCGATTGTTCACCAGTGAAAATTGGGTGGTTGGCAAGAAATGTGCCTAGCCACCCAATTACAGTATTGCTTCCAAGGAAAAAGGGAGGTTTTAGTACATCAGGAAATCAACACCCATCACCATATTATCTTCAAATATTGTGACTAATGCTACTTTGAGTAGATCTCAGGGATTAACAATAATGAATTTCCCAAATAATTTTACATCACAAAGTTTTGTCATTGATTTCAAATTCCAAATTATATCACAAATATCTTTTAATAAAAATAATATGAAATGGTTATTATGTTATATTATTTATTTCTAACGTTCTTTTTCCAATTTGACTGTTTTTTTTAATTTAATATATGTAAATATATAATTTAATCATTCTTTATATTAAATTAAAATTAAATTAAATTATGTAAATAAAATTTAAATTTAGAATTTAATAATTTGTGTGTATTAAATTTAAATTAATTTCAACTTAAATAAGTTCAAAATTAATAGCAATTATGATTTTATATTATAATTAATCATATTAAATTTAAATTGAATAACATCAACACTATATAAATTTAATAACATTACTTAATTAATTTAGTTAAGTAATATTGAGTAATAAATAACATTGATTAATTAATATCTTTATTTAATGACTTTATTTATATTAACTCAAATTTTGACTTTGTATATTAAATTACGGTTAAAACCGAAAATTATGTATTATTTGGTTTATATATTGGTTTGCACTAATTATATGACTAAGTGGGTGGAGGTTGTCACTTTGGTAAAATCCAATGATCAATCTGTGATAGATTTCTTATATGGAGAGATATTCACCCATTTTGGAGTACCTAGAGAGATAGTAGCAAAGGGAGGACCGTAGTTTGTGTCACGTCAAATGGAGGACTTATTTTACTAATACAATATTCAGCATTGAGTAAACTCACCATATCATACACAAGCCAATGGCCAAGTGGAAAGCACTAATAAGGTAACTGAGGAAATCCTTACAAAAATAGTAAAGAACCACCGTAAGGATTAGGATGAAAGGATTCCAGAAGCATTATGAGCTTATCGTACTACATGATGCAACAATGCATTTTTATCCCCATATGATTTGGTATACTGAAAGAATGTTTTTTTCCCTATTGAGTTTGAAATCAAAACCGTGAGAACAACTATAGAGACAAATATGGAATTAACAAAGGCTCAAAAGAACTGATCAAATCAATTGAATGAATTAGATGAGAAGCGCACCAATGAGATGGTCTATTCAATAATTATAACTATCCCCTTATTCCAAAAGAAAAAAATTATTATTCAAGTGCATACAAGAATGTGAGGAGATCATAGCTCTATCAAGTTACATTTAGGTCGGAGGTGTTTCCTTCCGTTGCTGTAATTTATTGGATACTTCCGAGAGTGGACATAGAGAAAAATCTTGTCATGAATTAGGGAGGATCCAAAACAATATCTTCCTTCCTTTATTATCATATATACCATTACTTTAAGTTCCCAGGCATGAGCATCGGTGTGACAGAGGAAAATATTGAGGCATGGCCGCTAGATGTAAATGAATGTTTTAAAAAATTATGGGTGAAGAGAAAAAATTTCAAAACCAAATAAAATGGTTGTATAATACTTAGTTCCTTCACACTTTTTATTACATAGTCTCCATTTTGATTTTTTATTATATGGAAAAAAGGATGTATCCACTATGCATGAATCTTGGGTCTTAACAATACACACAATAGTCACAATTGTCCACATTTTCAATTGGGGAGCCATTTTATCATCTAGTTTGGATCAAACCATCATTACAATACATAAACCAATTTAAGTACCTGCATGTTAATTGTATATTTCCTCTCATCTCTTTGATATTATGTGTGTTGCAAATTCATTCCCCGACATGAAATGGCAGTGGAAGTCATCAAAACTAGTAAAACCAACATTGCATGTGTATTGTAACAATTTATGGGAAAGGAAATTTGTGAGAAATTACCAAATAATATGCGATAAATTTATTTTAGCATTTTACACTCATAGCCATGACAATCGTCATCCTACTCCATCCATGTCTAAAAGAACCTTTTATGTGACGGAAAACATCTATGATTGGTATCATACTAAGGAACACAATTATCTACGGATATATTGTGGATATGAACCTCCAAACATCTTTCCACACTATTTATTTACAATATATTGCTATTGAATATTGCATATCAATATTACATAAATAGAGTGGTATCCAAGGTTTTTTCACCAGCTCATGTACCTCCTTTTCCTATTCAAACAATCGATGGGAACTTGCCACTGGGGGGTTTTATTTTGTAAAAATTACCCCAAGCAAAGAGAAAGCAATGTAATCAATGTATTTATTTGTGTTCAACAACAATATAAAGAAAATAGTGAAGATAATACGAAAGAAGATTAATATCTTAAAGAATCTTAGTCACACTGGGGTGAAGGTGATCACTAAGGTGAGCTTAATATCTCTTATTTCATAAGATGAATGATAAACTTTTTAAATTATGGATTAAACTTTAGTTGATTTATATGTAATTATTTTGTTATTAGTCTACATTTTGTGGTATTGTCAGATTTTTATATGTTTAATTGTCATTGAAAAATATTTGAACGAATGCGTACTTGAATTGATTTCAAGATGCTAAGAATATGGCTTTTCAAAACTGATTTACGAATTTTTGAAATTAACTTTAGTTAAGTAAGAATAAACAAAATACTATTTTGAAACATACAATTATATGTCATGTTTAGAAATGAACATAACGTTGGTTAATAAAAGAATTGGAAGCATATTGTCGTATGATATTCAATGTATTTACGAATGAATAGAATATTGGTTGAGTCAAAGTTGATTTTAAATATATAATTCCATACCAAGAAGAAATTCTATTTCATATACCAAAATTTCATACCAATAGTCATTGGTTAAGCAATGGATATGTTCCCATAGTACAAGCACTGTGGAAAATCATTGTAAATAAATGATGGCCACCCATAAATCACATAGGTGATATCAATGGAAATTGGTTAAGCGGTGGAAAATTTCAATTGAAAAGTTCAATTTCAGTTTGTTGTAGTATGTTTTTTAGTGTGCCATCCTTTCCATTTTTCAATAAGGAGTAGAAGTGATCTGCATGCATGAAAATGGGGTACAGTTTGCAAGAATGAAATGAAAAAAAACATAGTGGTGAATGGTACTTCTACTTTAAGCTTTCAGTTGTAGGAAAGCTTTGTTTGTATTATGTGGTTGGTTTCATCTTGAAGATTGTTTTTCTCTGTATGAGAAAAATGAGTTGCAGGGAGAGAGGTTGCACATATGGTAAAGAAAGGAACTTGGTCTATAGGTTCTCATAGCATCGCAGGGAGGGATCCATCCCCATCCATAGCTAGATGTTTGTATTAGATTCTGCCTCATAAAAAATTTTACCGTCAAGAAACAAAATCAATGGATTTTCAAAAAGTTTTCACCATGGGAAATTCTAGAAGCAAAAATTTGTATACTTGTAATGGACCTGCTACTTGAATCTTGACAACCGACATTCTAATTTTGCATTGGCTTTGAAGTTTTATAGGATTTGGTTATCTTCCCATCAAATACAAATTAAATTCATTAATTTTGTTGACCTTTCATCAGGTTCGCGTCAATTTCGCTGAATTTTTTCCAAGACTCAAATCTTTGCTCAAAGTTTGTTAAATCCTGTCACTACCAAATCTTAGCCTAGTAAGTCTCATTATGTCTTTATTTTTCAAAATTCAAAGTATCACTTATTTTTCTCCTCTCCATTTAAAGTTTCAATAGTTTCCTTTTTAAGTTTTACCTAATCTCACTTAAATTAAAGAATAGATTATGTTATTTTAAATATATATATATTTTTTTAAGATTGCTATTATAATTTTATATTTAATATAAAACAAGTGAGTGTCAATATTTTACCCAACGCAAAATCCAAAGTATAAGTTGAAGGTCTAATTCATATGTCACGATATTAGTACAAAATAAATGGGTTTTTATTACTATTTTTTAATTTGCATCTGCCATCATTTATTTTATTATTTGCACTTTGAATTGTTTGGTAAAAATTAAATTAGGCCAGGTTTCATTTATGAGTCAAACAAAGGTATGTCAAACCAAAAATATATGGTTTGGACATCATCCTTCATAGTTTGTTTATTTCTCCACAAGTCGAATAAAAAATTCCACTCTATATATGAAACCCCATATTTATTTTAAATCCATAATTTTCATCTTTAGTTTTTTCATTCTTGTAAAACTTCATTTGGGTGTTGATCTCCAAGCCCATAACTCCAAGCAAGAATATGAGCTAAAGATTCCTTCCTCCATTTCTCAAAGCACTCACACTAAATTCCAAGGAGGCAAGTCCAATGAATTTGGTATGATCAATGTGTTGGTTCAATGAACATATACCTATGTTTAAAACTCCATCCATGTGGGATAATTCCCATGATGTAAAAAAATGCATCATGCATTCAAAGACCAATGGTGACAAGTATGTTGGGTAAATGTATTATTGATGGCACTAAAGGAGTTACCATGTGCCATGGAACTTAGCGCAACTATAACAGTTCTCCCAAGTGTTATATAAGCACTAAACCAACAAATTTTTATAGCTTAATTCTAGAGAAAGGAGACGAGAAAAGTATTCAAGATGTATAAACGCTCACAACACCTAAGGAAGATCGTACTAAATTATTATGTGCTACTTGTCATATGTCATATGGTGCAGTGACCAACAGTTAACTGTGAAGGTGAAAACTAAGATGTAAGTCAAGTGTCAAAGGAATATACTTAGACCTGTCAACTATCAAGCTGAAGCTCCCAAGTGTAGATCTTAAAAGTATCCTTATACCTTATCGAGTGTCACATATAAATATTACAGAGGAACTAATTTTGAGATGAAGTGATGAGTAGCAGTTGCACTTGTTTATTATGAAGATCGGTTGGATGCTAAATTGGATAATTTATGATGAAGTAATGGTCATATTGGAATGACCTTAGAGAAGAAGTGAGTTGGAGATATTGCAAATTGATTATCAAGGAAATTGATTGAGAACTTACTGGACTTGAATATTGGTGATCATTTTAAGGTCACTTTATGCACTAGTGTAAAATTTCGAAAAAAATCTCTAGAAACCTTTTCTTGACCATCATGCTAGTGTTTACACAGTGGAAACCACAGAGGGGATGTTGACATATTAATCACCAGAACAGGAACTAGAGTAAAAATTATGGGTGTTAGTTGATATTTGAAAGGAAAAATTTAGATAAGAACATTAGTGGCATGGAGCTAACCAAGAATAACATAGTTTCGAGGGGAAGGCTAGACCCTCTCAAAATTCAAGACATTGGTGTAGGTTTTGTTCCATATAATTTTGATGAAGACATACTTGATGGAGTCATATGGATTTCTAATGATGATATTATTTATATGGTAAATAAATTGGAATTCTAAAAAGGATTGATGGTTGAAATTTCATAAGGATATTCCGAAAGTATGGATGTAGTTAAAGGAAAAGTCATGTACATGGGCATTTAACATGGAATTAATGGAAAATTTAGGCTAGGGTTATGACATTCACACATAGATAATGTGAATAAATATTCCATGATTTCTAATGACAATAGAAAACCACTTACAAATATAAGTAATAGAAATGTATATAATAACAAGAGTTGTGAGCAGCAAAGTCCCTACCTTTGGAAAATTATTAAAATGGGAATTTTGCTGAAGCTAAATAACACAATTATTGAAATGAACATTTTGCAACAAAAAAAAAATCTAAAAGTATATGTTGTATTTTATGAATATTTTGTCTAAAATTTAGTATATTTATAGAGATTATTAGTAATCTAAATAAAATAAGGTAACGAAATATAAATGAAGTTTCTTCTCAATGGGTCTTCTCGTCTTTCATCATCAACCAATCCAATGATAATATCATCATAATCATTTAATTCAAAACCAAAACCAATTTGAAAATCAATGTTTAAATTTTCTTACATTTTCATTTAATATAGTAGTAGGTAGTACCTTGTAGGTGAGTGTGTCACCTCATTTAAATCAATGAATCGTAATACTGGAATTTTATATAAAATGATGCCAGAGATAAGTGTTGCTCACATGAATAGAAAAGGAAGTTAGTTGGAGAATGAAATATTTTTTGTTCATGGGTATATATGTTAATGAATTTTTATTCAAGAGCATGGGGCTTAATGCTTTTGCATTAAGGAAACTCATATATTTATTATTATTATTTTCAGTATGTCAAAAGGTTGTATATTTTTTTAATTTTTTGTAAAATACGTCAAGAGTGTAGGCCAAAAAAACTTGTATTTTTTTTAATTCTTTGGTATATTTTTTTATTGGTTTGTAAAGTATGTAAATTTTTTTATTTTTGGTTATTAATTATTTTAAAGACTGCAATAATAGTTCTAATCTTACAAACATAAAGATGAAATACAACTTCATATGTCATACATCTATATTCATTCAAATTTTTTATATTTACTATATAGGTAATATAGTTATATGTTTTATTACTAATGTTTAAATATATAAATATTAGAGATATATATTTTTAAATCTATATATGATATTTTTTTCAAAAGAAAATGTATATGTTACATCTCTATTCATTCCAATTTTGTTTTGTTTATTGACTATATTGGTAATATCGTTATATTTTCTTTTAATAATGTTTAAATATATAAATTTTAGAGATATTAATTTTTAAAATGGATATATTATATTTTTTTCAAAAGAAAATGTATAAATTTTATTAGTAGTTAACATTTTGAAGTTTTAAGTTTTAATATCCAACATGTAAGATTTTAAGCTTACAAGTGGTAGTATATATTCAAGCTCTCACTCACACTGAATATCCACTCATTGCATCCCATTTCCTACCCCCTAATTCTCCTCAAACACTCCATCTCTCGATTCTCTCTCACTGCACCTCGACTCCACCTCAGGAACACCATTTTCCCTTCATGCTGCTCCCACACCCTCACCAAGCTTGTGTTCCTCCCTCTTGTGTTCCCAAGTTAATTCCACCTTCCAACAATCCATTCCATCCCCATTCCACACTCCCGTATCTCTCTTCACTTACTTCACACTTCCCATACACCCACAACCTACGCACCATTAAAGTATTCATCCATCCCTCCACATGTTGCTCGCTCCACTCTACCTACCATCCATTACACTGGTCTGCTCAAGCCTTCCCACCTTCTTTCTCATTGCTCCATTCCCAGTCCTCGTCCCTTGCCATTCTTCTTATCCTCCACCTCTCCAACCTACGCATTCAATCGGCTCATTCCCTTGGATCATCCCACCTCTCCTTCCATCCATCCTTTCACCCAACTTGCACTTGATCCATCCCCCATTTCTACACTCAATCCTTCCACCCACATCACTCCTCCTCTCCTCTCATCCTCCTACACAAAATTTCCTCCACCATCCAATGAGCACTCCCCCACATAGACTCTTGCTTCCACCACTCCCCATTGCTGCACTCTCCCTATGTGATTCCCCTACACTCCCTTGACCTCTCTCTACACACATCCCTGCCCACTATCCCATTGTGTTCTCACTTATTTTCACACGCGCTCTCCCTATTATCTGCTTAAAAATTCACGCAACCTTCCCATTCAACCCTAAAAAAAAGTTCCATCATTTTTTCAAATAAAATAAATAAAATATAATAATAATATTATTATTTAGTAAGAGTTATTATTATAATATTTATTTTAATATATATAAAATTTTCAAAAAAAAACTATATACTATACTATTTATATAGTTTATAAAAACACTAATAATAGTTAGTATTATGATTTACGCTGATAGGCGTTTTTTCTATGGAGGTGCATTTTGAAAATTATTGTACCTGTTTCATCGTCCCTTCCACCAATCCAATTGTCATGCGTGTCTTTATAATTTGTAGACGCATGTCCTCATGATTTGGTGGCTATTTCTTGGTTCACTATTAATCTTGCCCGTACATTATTCCACCTTTTTTGAATCAACAAAGAAGGAACCACATGGAAATGATGGGCAGGTTGTCTCTCTATCACACTCCCTAAAACCATTATCGTCTCGTTGTTGCATGATTGATTGAATTCCTAAACACGTCTTTCAACTGACACATAGATACTGGTCAATTTAATGAAGGGTGTGGGAGCCAGGATCCATAAAATTGGTTTCTTTGGCTATGGAAAGTTAATGAATATTGTGCTTGTAGTACAGAAATTCAGTCTTAGAATGAACCTTTTCGTGGTGAATGGATCAGTTTTAAATATTTTAATGCATCCATAGATGCATCGGCCATGGAAGGTAATCATTTTGATTCTTTTTAGCAGATATTTCTTTGTGTGTTTTAAAATATGTGTTGGGACTAGGACTGGGAGTTGAATCATCATGGAGAATGACTATGCACTACCAGTCGATATCACCTGTCAATTTACCTTTTGTACATTTCTTTATTTTATTTTTATTATCATCAATATTATATTATATTTTCTATGTTGGAGTAACTAAATTATAGATCGATACCCAATCAGCCAAAATATTCCAGAATAATGCATGTTGTGTTGAAAACCAAGATCATGGGGTACAATATGTGGAGACACTGTTAAAAACAATTCCCTTATTTGAAACTAAATTACGTTGTAATTTTCTCATAAATATGTTTCAACAAGTAACTTCGAATGTGTTAGAATCAAAATGGATAATAAATGTGTCATTCTAGGGACTTGAATCCCTTGGAATCCTTTGCAGACATCATTACCTTGTTCAGTTTATTATTGAGTGATTTGTTGTTCTTTTTCGACATTTGCAGCCGCGCATGTAACATGATTTCCAAAGGAATTGCTATAAAAAATCATATATGCCTCACAAGTCACTCCTTGCACTGTTGAATAGCATTGATGCAGCGAGATATTTATCTAAAGTGAAAATCATACTCTATCGTCAATATTTTTTTATTAAAATATTATCATCTAGTGATCTATTTTATTACAATCTCATACTAAAGAGTCTATGAGAGTAATCAAATTCTTTATTTTGTGAAAATCACACGCTAATAATTCTTTCTAGGTAATCAATTTATCTATTTTGTGTTGAGAAGCTTGTGTATGTTTTTATTAAGCAATGCCATGAATCTACTTTTGTGGGAAATTATTGTACTTTCCACTCTTTGATTTGGAATATTTTGGAATTGGTTATCAAATATTTATTATATAATAACATAACATCTTCTTGTTATCTTTTTTAAAATATGTGCAAAATATTTGTACATGGATAACTTTTACTTGATGTTGCTCTATCAATGCTCTATTATGTAGTGTCATGTTATCTAAGGTTTCCTCTAGATCGTTCATAGGTGCTTCAGTTGACTCTCTTTGTGTTTGTTTCATGCATGAAAGGTCAGGAAATGTATATCACAACATGAAGAGTATGTCTCCTCTAGGTTATTGCATTGATGCTATTATGAAAACATGAACTCTTCAATTGCAATGCAAGAAATTTGAGCTTCCCGTTCCACGTAAAAAAACATTTTTGACAAGTGAAAGCATTGATTATGTGTTCAATCAATGCACATAATCTCAAGGCAGAGACTTGTTGTGGGATCACAGTATAGGTTATCTATCCTGCCGATCAATTTTGATCACTCTTAACCTTTCATCTATTATGCCTAATAAAATACATTTAGACTTGCAATATGGATCTGTACATTAAATATCTCAATAATATTTGTGGGTGGAACGACATATACAAGAGCGTGGAGCACCGAAACACTGTCAGCTTCACCTTCAACTTCAATTGGAAAAAACATCATCATCTTCGGCTTCAATTGGTAGCCCACAAATAGAATTCATTTCTCCATCGTTAACTGCTCAACTCCACAAGGGTAAGAATTAGATCAATGAAATTCATATTCGAGTTTAAGTTATTTTTGTTTCTCTTTTGATATGAAACAAAGTACTAGGATATATATTTTTTGTATTAGGTCAACATCTATTCTACTATGTTCGAATATTAGGTCAAGCAACGCCTATTGTACCATGTTCGAATATGAATTTTGTGGCGTTTGAATGCAATTTGGATTTTTGGGCAAAACAAGCAAGCATCGTGTTCAATGAATGACCTACGATTAGATTCATGTATGGTGAGAACATATTTCATGGTGGCGGAAGTCACAAACAACTATGAATGTTAGCATAGTCATGGATTGCTTGCTAGTAAGAATTGGGTGGCTCAAAAGAAATGTGCCTAGCCACCCAATTACATTTTTGCTTCCAATGAAAAAGGGAGGTTTTGGTACATCGGGAAATCAACACCCCTCAACATCTTATCCTTAAATATTATGACTAATGCTACTTTGAGTACATCTCAGGGCTTAACAATAACTTCTTTCCCAAATAATTTTATATCACAAAGTTTTGTCACAGCTTTCAAATTCCAAATTATATCACAAATATCTTTTAATAAAAACAATATGAAATGGACATTATTTTATATTATTTATTTATAGTGTTCTTTTTCCAATATTGTTAGTTTTGTTTTTTAATTTAATATATGTAAATATGTAATTTAATCATTCTTTAAATTATATTTAAATTAAGTTAAATTATGTAAATAAAATTTAAACTTATAATTAAAATTAAATTTAGAATTTAATTTTAGAATTAAATTTAAATTTAGAATTAAATTTAAATTTAAAATTATAATTTAAATTAAAATTTATAATTAAATTTGAATTTATAATTAAATTTCAATTTGGAATTAAATTTCAATTTGGAATTAAATTTCAATTTATAATTAAATTTAAATTTATAATTAAAAAATTTGTGTGTTAAATTTAAATTAATTTCAACTTAAATAAGTTCAAAATAAATAGGAATTATGATTTTGTATATTTTATTAATCATATTAAATTTGAATTTAATAACATTACTACTATATAAATTTAATAACCATACTTAATTAATTTAGTTTAGTAATATAAAGTAATAAATAACATTAATTAATTACTATCATTATTTAATAACTTTATTTATATTAACTCAAATTTTGACTTTATATATTTGATTAGGGTTAAAACCAAAAAATTATGTATTGTCCATGTATTATATAATGAAATTATTATTAAATTACGTTTGCATTCACCGCATTTCAATTTTCTTAAATGCTAATTAAGCTTTTTTTAATTTAAATTAATTTCAATATTATCAAATTATTATTGATTACATCCATATATCGATGAACATAAGTCTATGATGGATGCATTCTACTAGTGACACCAATGTTTGTATGCTCACCCTCACTAGACATTGGTGAAGTCTTATTCTAACCCCCCTATCCATAATTTTTTTGGTCTAGGCTCTTGTTTAGTTTTTGGATACTATGTCTAGTGAGCATATGCATCATTTTTCTTTGTTACTATGGTGATATCTTTAGTAATTCATTTTTTTCATATTTCCTTCCATACTCTTCCATCTTGTTGCCTTCTATGAATTACAAGTTTTTTGTCTCATGTACTTGTACCTCCACTACCTTTGTAGATGACTATCTCAAATCAAATGTCCCCAGTACTTCTAGGACATATCTTAGTGAATCTTTATTGGATCTCTATCTATGGCCTCATGCTTTCATATTTAGGTAGAATGAAAATCAAGGGCTCTCTTTTAAAAATATTCTTCTAGATAACATTGATGGAAGCATGGCCAATTTAGGCCTTGTTGCTTGAAATGATCAAAATCCCTTTTCAACATATTGTAGAGTTGAAAAGCACTAGAATTTAATTTGTTGAAGTAAATTTTGTTGGCTTCTACCACTATTTTCAAAAAATATTTTATAGTATAAATCGTGATAGTGAGTACTCTTTTAATTTGTAATTATCTCCAAATTTGGCCATCTGATAAGCTACCTCCATTAGAACTAATATATCTATAATGTGCTTAGGAAAGATAGGAGGAGCTCAAGTTTTCCCATAGACAATATCTAATTTCGGACATGTATTGGTTACTAGTCTTTGATTATTTTTAGCACCTCCACATATTTCTCAAAGAATACTGGGAAAAGTTTCTCAAAGACAAGCTCACAAAGAGGAGATAAGAAAACCACATGGATATATTCATAATGCTCTGAATAATTTATCTTCACAACTCACTATAGTGAATAGAAATAGGTGGAAGAGAAGGATTCCAGATATCACCCATATATGTGAAGGCACTTATGGCACAAACCGCATCCAATAAAAATTCTTCCAAGTGAGATTCAAAGGATTTTGAATTTGGGTTCTCCAAAAAGTTTTAGGCATACAAGTTCAAATTTATTGACAATATTTCATTTCTTCCTAGTTAAATGCATACGCCCTTGTTCAACACTTAATGTGGCAAGGGAAATCAAATATTGTGTAGCTAAGAATAGTCCTTTCTTCCATATAAAATTATTTCCAGCATGACCACATTCCTCACAGGATCTTGCAAGTTATAGGTTGGATAGTGAGAGGTTAAATAAAAAATTCATGGGTGTTTTCAAAATATTCCCTCTTCCCACTAGCTCTTTATTACTTTCACTCGGTCATGCTTATAGGAAAATCCCTACAAAAATTATGTGTCCAGCATTATCTCAGGGGATGGAATCTTGTAAATGGTCTTAAGAGTGTGCAAGGAATATTACTCAATCCTTGTCCAATTATCCAAATATATATTCATTTCCTTGGTGTTTTCCCTTTTAATGAACCACTACACCATATCTGAATAGGGGAGAACAACCTATGGTTAGGTTTCAATTATGCGTAGCCGATTCAGTTGTACCTTGTAGCTCATATGGATGGAATCAATTGTTTCCTTCAAAAGTGCATCAAAAGGAAATTTCAGTGTTGGATGTTCTCGTTGATATGTTTCAAAAACATTGTCAAATGTCTAATCAAATGGAATGTCAATGTTGGGAGATGTGTGATTGAAAGCTTGATTAGATTCATGTGTGGAATGTTTTTTAGCTTCTTTCTTTTAGACATGCTTCCCTTCTTTGGGGTCATTTTTCCAAATTTGTGCTTCCACAAACACTATACAAGAAATTTTTAATCATTATTCAAGAAAATAATCACACATTTAAAGTAGGTTTAAAATACAAGTTCAAAGGATGATTTCAATATCGAAATACACCTTTCAACTCAAAATATTATTGTTTTCATTGAAAGGAAAACTAATCCAAGAGATTGTTCATGCTCATTGTTGTGATCTTGTATTCTCTTCCACCATTTAGTAAGATAAGTTAAGAAACACAATGCCAGCTGCAACCAACAAGCACCAAGCCAATAAGCGTAGACTTCATGATACTGTAATATTGAGAAAAGTGAGTGAAGCCAATGCTTCCTTGTATTCATTTTGGTATAAAGATGTTATTCAATGATCTTGGCTCTCACCCAGTGATCAATATTTATCTTCCTCGGGAAATAATGACTTGAATTAAGAGATCCCGACTACCAACTTTGGAACTAAATATCTCCATGCAACCCTATATGAGTGGAAGTTTTTTTTCTCGCCAAATGAAATTGATTTTATGGATTAATATAGGGCCTGATATTTCGAAGACTCTACCATTACGGAGAGAAACAATTTCTCAATGAATGGGTAGGGTCCCACCCAATATAGTAAGGTGGCCAATAAGGTAAAAGTAGTACAGAATCCAAAACAAACTTCAAGTGGATGAACACAACGCAATCATTCTTGACTGATCAGATGAGGTAAAATATTAGGTTTAAGAGCAGAAAGGCAGAGCTAACACCGAAAATTAACTCCAAAAATTAAGTCAAAGAGGGACATAGTACAGTTTTAGAGAGGAAAAGGTGGTGGCTAATAAAAACAGGCTTTGTAGGTTTTCCAAAATTTTATGCAAACAAAAGAGGCTGACAATGAGAGGGAAAGCCATCAAATTAATTAGGAATTTAAGATATTACCTTGTAGGTGATTAGAGTAATTCAGTTAGGGTTTAGATCATGTTTTACTAACAAATTAAATGAGGTAAAATAGCTAATTGACTCAGGTTAATTAACCGATAATTCTTTTAATGAGCTAGAAACCCTTGCTCTAGAAAAGAAAGAGAGCTAGAAACCCTTGTGATAGAAATAAAAAGGGAATAAGGAAGAGAACTAACTTTGAATTCACTATTTTAGATGTTGAATCTCCTTGGGTTCAAGTAGAGAGTTGAAATCCTCCAAGAGTGATCCATGGCACATAAATACACATTGATCATCTCCAAATTCATGCAAGATAAGTCTTATCCATTTTTTTAGGAATACCTAAAAATGGCCTCAAAGAAAAAAATGAATACAGAAAACCTTCTTCAATTGATTAAAATGAATTGAAATCCTTTCTAAACAATAAACATAAGAACCAATTTTAGTTCAATTCTGATATACTTTAGAAGATAAAATGGATCAAACCACTTTTTGGGTGTTTGTTAAGGAAGTTAAATAAATTTATTTATTTATTCCTCAAGGAGTGAAAAGTGGGTCTTTACACCTTGCATTGTAGTTATTGTTTTAATCATTCTTTTATTAAATGTCTAGAAATTAGTTAGAAGCTGAGCTACAACATATATAAAGGTTAGTTTTCTCACTCATTCATCATGGTTGAATAATGAGAATGTTCCTATTGTATTTTCAACATTTTATTTAGATATGTAGCAAACAAGAGACCCCATTCTTTATTATCAGAATTACATTTTCATGCTTCACTAGTAAATTTTGGGCCAGCCTAAACAATAGAAAATAAATAAGAGCTTTCCCAAAGTCATTCTCAATGCTCTAGCTTTCATACTAGTCATATAAATAGGTTTTTTAAGTAAACTTATTTTTGGGTAAATTAAAAGATGTAGGGTGAATAGTGTGATGAACCAAGGCAACAAGAAACAATTGTATAAGGTCAACATTGAGCTTAATGGCTAGGCTACCAAATTGTTGACATCGATAGCTTACTTGGTGTTAATCAATATTCAGGTCATGACTGCATGGTTCTATTTGGTAGCATCACATCTCTTTAGTTAGTTTTATGGAGCTGTGAGCAAGTCCTCCCAGGATTTCAAGAGCATTTGGAGATCCAAGTCGATCAAGGAAATTTTCACACATGCCGACACATGTTGGATAAAGGACACACATTATTCCTAATAAAAAAATTCATACTTTCTCTTAATATGGATCTATACAGTAAATATCTCAATAATATTTGTGGGTGCAACGACACCTACAAGAGCGTGGAGTACCGAAACACTATCAGCTTCACCTTCAAATTCAATTCGAAAAAAAAATCATCATCTTCATCTTCAATTGGCATCCCACAAATACAATTCACTACTCTGTCATTAACTGCTCAACTCCACAAGGGTAAGAATAAGATCAATGAAATTCATATTTGAGTTTAAGTTAATTTTGTTTCTCTTCAACTATGAAACAAAGTACTAGGATATAGACTTTTTTTGTATTAGGTCAACATATATTCTACTATGTTCGAATATTAGGTCAAACAACACCTATTGTACTGTGTTCAAATATGATTTTTGTGGTGTTTGAATGCAATTCGGCTTTCAGGGACAAATGAGAAAGCATCGTGTTCGGTGAATGACCTACAATTAGATTCATGTATTGTGATAATAGATTTCATGGTGGTGGAAGTCACAAACAACTGCAAAAAAATATTACTTGAACCCAAGACCTATTATTTAATAAAGCAACTTTCAACCAAGTGAGATAATACAAAAGATATGTAAAAGTTGGACGGAAGGAAGTGTGATTTTCCCTTCTTTTTATTTTTACTCTCCAGCCTTGGAGTGTGTGCTTACACCAAAACCATACCTTTTATCTTGAAATAAAATACACAACCACACACAAAAAAAAAAATTGAAATGAAAATTTATTTGATCTGGGGTTAGCCATTTGTTAGTGTACCCAGAAAATGTAATCTTCCCCACTATTTTTGGTTTAACAAGTTCACACAAAGCACATGCCAAATATCATATTCAGTTAAAAGAAACCTTTCCCCTATGGTTCAAACTTTCTAAGTTTTCACAGATTGAGTGGCAAAGAGAATACACAAATTGTAAAGGTAACAAACTAGAAATAAAATAAAAAACATGCTAAAATTTGAAAGAATGTGAGAATTTTTTTTAATGTGTAATCGTAAATAGTATAGATTTGGATATTGTAAAATGGTCGTATCTTATTAAAATAAAAACCTTTTTCAACAAAATAAAAACATGTTTCTAACTGAAATAATTTCTCTAGATGCAATGGAATACATATTTCATAGAATCCATAGAAAAATAAAAAACCATAAATCCTTTCATGCATATGGCAACACTAGTTCAAGATTTCAATCACTAATTGAAGAACTTCATAATAGCTCTGATACCGTGCTTTACAAATACAATATATTTCCAAAAAATCAAAAACCTTGAAAAGTGATTCACACAAACATATTATAGATCAATACACCAATGTTTTTACATGGTTGAAACCCTAAAAATTGGAAACAGTCCACAGCCCCATCCAAATAGCTAGTTGGGTCAATATTACTATGCAAAAGAAAAAAATGTTACAATGAGTTTCTCACAATTAATCATCAAGCTCTTTAAATATATATCATGGATCAATCATGTGATAATCCATGTATAAATGGGCATTAATATCACGGAAAGGATGAATCGTCATATCACTCTATGTTTAGAACATATCATAACCATTGGATTACTATGCACAACTTTTTCTTAAAGAAACACACTTTTCCTGAATATACATTCTAACAAGTTGATATTAACTAAATCCTAAGTGTCTAAATATCCTAACATTAACGTCTACATATTACATTATAATATAGACTGGAGTTATCTCCTTAACCAAACTTAAAAAAGACATTTTTTTCAATTTCTAGATGAGCATGTAATTACTAAGTTATGGGTTGCATTGTCTCTTGTATTCGATAACTCGGAATACATTTCTTGAAAAAATAAACTGAGTTTTCTCTAGATAAAGGAATTAATATGCATTATCCAACAAAATAATATTCTTAGGGAAAACAAGGTAGGTGAATCCATGAAAAAAAATTGATCTGGATCCTAAAAATAATAGTAGTTGATCACCAACAAAAATAACACAATGATCTCCATATAATTGTCTTGATTCATAGGGAAATCCAAAAATCATCATCAAGAACTACGAATTACTTCCTTCTCTACAAAAAGGAAGTCATTATTCCCCCCACCATGTTTTTTCCCTTCCCTTTAGTTATCCCAAGCATCTAGAGGACATGAGGATCATATTGTCCAAAGTAGGATAAACACTTTGTTGAAATTGGAAGACGAAAGAGACAAGGTGAGAAGAAAATTCATAGTACATCAAAAAAAAAATCAAGAAGCAATATGTTAATAAATCAACTGGAAATGAATATTTCAAAATCCATGATTTGGTTCTTAAATCGTATTAGCCTCATGAAGAGAAAGGAAGGCATACAAAGTTTCAATATTTATGGCTTGTCCCTTATGTGACAGTTGAGAAGCTTGGCGTTGGTACCTACAACTACAAAATATGAGAGGATAAATGGATATGCACCTAATAAATGGAAAATCATCCCTTTGAACCTCATCCACTCTAACGAAAGCCATTTCTCAGTCCTCCTAGTTATTAACATATTGAGATTTATGGTTTTGGTAACACTATAGTTAATTATTCATGCTACGATAACTCTATTGTGTCAATCAATTCTTGTGCTTGGGACACGAAATGACTCAATAAAATCCCTACCTAATAATAACTGCAATCACCTCAAATAATTCACATGGCTCATAGAAATAGTGCTCAAATAATTCTTGAAACCATGGTGACCAATCTATTCATGCAAAGAAAGCCCCCAAAACCTCTCTCAGCATTGGATTGAAATAATTCTATTTCCTCATGGACCAAGCTATTTATGATATATGTATTAATTGCATTAAAGAGTTCAGATGATGATTTGATTGAAATGTAGGAAATCAACATGGCTTACTAGTGAACCATGTGCATAGGGGAACTCATCTTGGAAAGAAACTCTAATGATGAAGAAGAAAGAAAAAAGGTATCTATGTGGTATAGACGCATTGATAGCACCACCAAAGTGACATTAAGTTACAATTGGGGAGATATGTATGGTCTATTCAATAATTATAACTATCCCCTTATTCTAAAAAAAGAAAAAATATTATTCAAGTGTATACAATAATGTGAGGATATCATAGCTCTATAGGATTCAAATAAATTTTGTCCTTTTTTTCTTCTCACATATACCATTACTTTAAGTTCCTAGCCATGAGCATCGGTATGACAGAGGAAAATCTTGAGGCATGGCAACTAGATGTGAATGAATGTTTTAAAAAATTATGGGAAAATAGAAAAAGATTCAAATCCAAATCAAATGGTTGTATCATACTTATTTCCTTCACACTTCGTATTAGATAGTATCCATGTTTATTTTCAGTTATATGGAGAAAATTATGTATACCCTATGTGTGAATCTGGGTCTTAACAATGCACACAATAGTCACAATTTGCCACATTTTTTATTAAGTAGTAATTTTATCATCTAGTTTGGAGAAAACCATCATTAAAATACATAACCCAATTTAAGTACCTGCATAGTAATTGTATATGTCCTCTCATCTCTCAGATATCATGTGTGTTGCAAATTCATTTCCCGACATGAAATAGCAGTGGAAGTCATCAAAACTAGTAGAACCAACATTGCATGTGTATTGTAACAATTTATGGGAATGGAAATATGTGATAATTTACCAAATAATATGTGATGAATTTATTTGAGCATTTTACACTCAAATCCATGACAATACTACTTGATCCATGTATAAAACAACCTTTTATGTGATGGAAAACATCTGTGATTGGTATCATACTAAGGAGCACAATTATCTATGGATATATTGTCGATATGAACCTCCAAACATATTTACACTCTATGTTATTGAAAATATAGTGCTATTGAATATTGCATATCAATATTATGTAAATAGAGTGGGATCCATTCTGGAAAATAATAAGAAATCCATGTGGCCCTCTTTGCCTATAATTTTTGACAACTATGTGATAGAGTTTTCAAGAGAGATGGAGAAGGAAGTTCCATCTCTCAAAAATATTTATTTTGGAAACAAACTATTTAAGAGACAGGATCTTGAAGTAGTAGTATATATACATTTCTAATTTTTTTTTTTATACTCATGGAATCAATGCAGAAGAAGAGGTCTATCAAAATTTCGACAAAACTCTAGAACAAGTGTCATGTAAGTTGAGAAAAGGAGAATCTATTCCAAACAAATCCTTCAAGTTAAAATGGAAAAAAGGAACCTATGAGGAAGGCACAAGAGGATGATTCCATGAAAAGTGATAAAGAACAAAGAAAAAAAGTGCAAGAAGAAAAGGAAAATTCACATAGGGTGCTAGAAGAAGCAACCAAAATATTTAAGAAGAGACCAAAAATAAAAAGAACTAAAGATGAATAAATTAATGTTGAGGTTTTAGTAAATTTTCTTAAGGTCCCAATGAAAACATGAACCAAGGTTGTTTCACCATCTCATGTACCTTCTTTTCCCATTCAAACCATTGATGGGAACTTTCCACTGGGGGGATTTGTTTTTGTAAAAATTACCCCAAGCAAAGAGAAATAAATTTAATCAATGTATTTATTTGCGTTTAACAACAATATAAAGAAAATAGTGAAGAGAATATGAAAGAAGTTTAATATCCCAAAGAATATTAGTCAAACTAGGGTGAAGGTGATCACTAAGGTGAGCTTAATATCTATTGTTTCAAAAGATGAAATAATGAACTTTTTAAATTATGGATTAAAATTTAGTTGATTTATATGTAATTATTTTGTTCTTAGTCTACATTTTGTGGGATTCTCAGAGTTTTAGATGTTTAATTGTCATTGAAAAATATTTGAGTGAATGAGTACTTGAATTGATTTCAAGATGCTAAGAATATGGATTTTCAAAACTAATTTACAAATTTTTGAAATTAACTTTAGTGAAGTAAGAATAAAAAAAATACTAGTTTGAAACATACAATTCTATGTCATGTTTACAAATGAACATAACATTGGTTAATCAAAGAATTGAAAACATATTGTCCTATGATACGCCATGTATTTACGAATGAATAGAATATTGGTTGAGTCAAAGTTGATTTTAAATATATAATTCCATACCAAGAATAAAGTCTATTTTTTATACCAAAATTTCATACCAATAGTCATTGGTTAAGTAATGGATATGTTCCCATAGTACAAGCACTGTGGAAAATCATTGTAAATAAATGATGGCCACACAT
>LPNX010341966.1:2147-75691 GCA_001517045.1 Pseudotsuga menziesii
CATGGTTTTATGCTCCATACAACACTCTAGAGACTCACATTCTTAATACATTTTTCACATCATCCTATGAGGCATGGAAAGATTTCCTTAAGGCCACTTGGACAGATTTAACACCAATTCCATACTTGGACAAATATCTCAATTTGGACTAATCTACCTAAAACACCCTTTTGGAAGGTCCATAACTTTTTCTTCATCCACTTCCAAGACAATATGAAGACATGGTCAGGTAGGCTGAAGACCAATGTACAAGACCCCCATGTTTTGCGGGAATTTACTCTAACCCATAATTTAGGGCAGGCATCTTTCTGTGGCTACTTAGCCATTTTCGCATCCATCGATGAAACACCCTCTTTTGGCAGGCCTGTATCTTTCTCCTCAAGAAATATTAAAGAAAAATCAAATAATGAATAGGTATCCAAATCAACTAGCCATTAGACGGTACCATGGTGTGGGAATTCTTCTCAAACCATGAATTGTGGTAGGCATTCTCTGAAGGCTGCTGGGACCAATTTTGACTAAGGCTATTGGGATCAATTCTTCCTTAAATATATGTTGTAGTTTGGTGAGGCAAGTGGCATGGTTGTATTCTCCATAAAACACTCTAGAGACTCACATTCTCAATAAATTTTTCACATCATCCTATGAGGCATGACGGGCATTTTCTTAAGGCCACTTGGGCAGATTTAACTCCAATTCCATACTTTGACAAATTTCTCAATTTGGTCTAATCTTCCTAAAACACCCTTTTGGCAGGTCCATAACTTTTTGTTCATCCACTTCCAAGACAATATGAATACATGGTCAGGTAGGCCAAAGACCAATCTACAAGACCCCCATGTGCTGCAGGAATTTAATCTAACCCATAGTTTAGGGCGGGCATCTTTCTGAGGCTACTTAGCCATTTTTGCATCCACTGGTGAAAAACCCTGTTTTGGTAGGCCTGTATCTTTATCCTCAAGAAAGATTAAATCAAACTAAAATCATGAATAGGTATCCAAACCAAATATCTATAGTATGGTACCATGGTGTGGGCATTCTTGTCAAACCATGAATTGTGGCGGGCATTCTCTTAAGGCTGTTGGGACCAGTTTTGACTAAGGCTACTGGGATCAATTCTCTTAAGGCTGCTGGGACCAATTTTGACCACATTTCTGAAAATTTTCCTCATGGAAGGGTGGATTTTGTATAGTTGGGTGGTCTCATTGTTTTTTGCATGACAACCTTGGTAATTTCGACATGGCAACTCGAGGTAAACTCTATTGTTGTAGTTTTTCTTCAAGAGTTTTCTACCTTGGATATTTTAGGGTTTGGTCTAACTTGGGCATTTGGGTATGGTTGATGTTGGAGAGAAAGTTCATTCTGGTTCATGGGGTGGTGTCTTATCTATATTGCTTCCACAACTATAGTTGGCTCAAGTAAGTGATTTTCTTTTCCTTATGAGAATTGTAAATTGTAATGTGTAACCCTGAAATATTTTCTTTGGGTTTTGGATTTTATGAATTTATCTATGAAAATGAGGGTTGTTGTTATGCATCCCCAAGTTATATTTTTCATCCTTTCATCCATGTGATATACAATGAGTAATGCTAATTGAATATATACATATCAACAACAACAACCACAAGCCCCATTATTATGATAAAGATGAGGGAAACTCAATGTATGAAAATGGAAACCACTTGTAACTCAATAGGAAGGAAGCGAATTGGTGGCTAATTCAGAGAGGTATCTCTCACTATTTACAGAGTTTTCATATGCAAGATATTCAATCGATCAAAGACAAGTCAGAAGGCCATATTTCTAAATAGAACAAGTTTGTTTTTATAAATTCTGGTGGGACGATCATGGAGGGGACCATTGGGAAATGGAGTCAACAATCTGGTCTGAAATATGTTGCAGGAGGTAAGGAATCATGAAAGTTTACGAACAAAGGCAATATAGTCATCCATCCTTCAATCTGGAGATATTTAGCAGGTGATTAGCAGATAGGAGAAAACAGTCCATTACGCAGAGCACCTAACCAAGGTGAATTCCGCATGAATTTAGAAAAAAATGTTCGAAAATGCTTGAACAATGGGCCAAGAGCATACAAGACTAATTCTGGACCATGTACACTAATGCTAAAAAATGAAAAGAAAATACAAACTGGAATGAAAAACAGGATAAACATTCACGTAACGAAGTTACTTATTGAAGAAAAAGACGACACAGGAATCTCTGCCATGATAGGATTATCATTCCTCTGCAATTTTATTGATATCTAGGAAGCTTGAAACATGTTACAGTGGAGAGCCTCTTCTATGAAAATTCCCAGCCCTTCTCCCCTCTGTGGGGAGTAATTTATACTATCTCAGTCCCAAAGGCTAATCCTTTAAACAGGACATGAAACTATTTATAGTCATAATCAACTACTAACAACTTAGAGCGTGGTACTACTGCCAAATTTACATATATTAAAACAAACATTATATATGGAGCTAATGTGCATGCTCGGTCTGGATGGTAGCATGTCGCTTTTGTTTCTGAGCTTGCATGTCATGAAAATGATGTTAAGGATGCTTCTGATGACTCACTGTTGACTGGGCTCGACCACTCGTATGTATGTCGAATCAACAACGTGTCCTTCCCTGGGTGTGTGTAATTTGATGCTCAAAGGCACCTTTCTGCATGGTTTCCGGAATGGAAAAGGAGTTTATATCCTTTCCATGCTTTGAATTTTTTGCAACCCCTCTCTGTCCTGGTAATACTATTGTATGAGGGGACTTGGAGAAGGGAAGCTTTGTACTCCCCACCTCCCATGGCACGGGTTCCCCTACAGGTCATACAGTGGGGGGTTTCTTTCACCTCCTCACCACCTCAAAAAAAGTTGGGAACTAGAGTTCAAAAATGATGCGATGAAAAGTTTGGACACCTGCCACCCAAGCACGAGCATTTGCTCCTACTGGTTTCCACTGAACACGGTCACCATGTACCGAGACTTTGGAATCTATGATTTCTTCTAGGGTTTATGTGGAGACACACTCGGGATAGGAAAACCCAAGCACCACACAACCGGAGGTACAACTATCCAGAAACATTCAAAGTGCTTCACATCCAAGCCCTGATGGTTGGCGCTTTCTTGGTGTGAAAAACTAGGGCGGCATATGATCATGGAATCAAGCTCACCAACCATCATCACCCCGAGACTGACAAGCTTCTCAAATAATATTACCATTTCAACTCTTTCAGAATTCTCAGAATCTCTTAGCAGAATAACACTTCAAGCATTGCCTCTAATTAATGATTCAACTTATGCATCTTAATCAGTCTAGGAAGGTGGTGTTTATATAGGGTGATGAAGATGAATATGGATACAGAGATGATTGGTTAGCATAATGACAACACGAGTGGACATGTGGGTAGTGATCTCTATTTTCTGCTGAGAATCCAGTCATGCCACCTCCTTTGATGCTGCATTGTTGTCCACATTGATCGTGGTGTTTGGACATGACATTCTTTTCCTTTTCACTTATGCTGATGGTGATGTTTGGAATAGTTTAGGCTAGCTGCATCCCTTTGCTTCGTGTAGAGGCTAGGTTCGTCGCTTTTAAAGATCTGAACTTCATGATCTCCCGTTGTTTTCTACGCAAGCCATGTGCCAGATCTTTGGAGTCGAGAAGGCTGGTGAATCAGTGATGATTTGGACATGATCTTCACCTAAGGTGTGTCACAAATGGCATCGAGGGATATGATTATTGGTCAGGTCATACATGAGTACATCCTTTATGTACCAGACCTGACCAGGACACCACCTTTACCAGGTTGAACGGCTCTAGAGTCGCCAGGGATCAAATTTGAAGGGCAGGTCTCATTTTACTTTGAAAGGCTACTAGAAATTGAACCCTTCAATGTTGACATTTAAAAATAAATCATTCTTTTCATTTGAAAATTTAAGTGTTAAAAAAAAATTCATTATTGATTAAAAACATTGTATAGAAAAAAAATGACAATAAGAAGAAATCCCAAGTGATTCAACATTTACATGGAATTAGTGAAGTAAATCATGTACATATGATTTATCACTTCCTTTTTTTTTATGGGGATTACTCAAGAGTTAGTATAGAGGAGGAGAGACTAAAATAAAGGTTGAGAATGAAGAACATGTAACGATGATGGAAGATGATATTGGGAAAAAACCCATCTAGAAAGAGATTGATGCACTTGTTTTGTTAATGTGAACATAGCCATAACCATTAGGAGTATTGGTTTTTTGTTTTGAATGTTCTTTCGCCTATTTATTTTTTTAAGGGAAATGTTTGTTTCCTATTACGCTAAAGTGATTAGAGTAGTTGAGAACTACTCGCAACCTTATATGAATGCACAATATGAAATTAGGGGTGAAAATAGGCTCATGGGGTACTAAAGATTATTTCTTTCTAGAATTGTTTTGAGAAGAGCTCCACTATTAGAAATGCTATGTTACAAGGCCAAAAGAGACTAGGATATTAAATTGAGCACATAGATCTGTGGACAAACACAAAACTCACAGGATAGATCACACAATTTACTCAGTTATTGAAGAATGAAACAGTGCAAAAATGGCTTGCAGCTGTGAATGCTTTTCATTAATCAAAGAGTAATTAGATAATAATTACAATGAAGTATAATGGCTTTAATAGCCACAAGCAATTCGAATCCACATGAGGAAATTCGAATTGATTAGACTCTACTTGACTATAAATAACTAAGACCTTGTCTAAATCACTATCAGTGGACTCAATAGTTAACTGACCTTGTCTAAACCATAACCGGAGTTCATCGAAGTTCTAAAACACAACTCAAGTGTTACATTCAGTGTCGACTAAGGCTAACTGACTATGGTAGGTGAGAAATGCTCCCCTCCTGAGTGCAGTCAAGTAAACCTAGCACCAACTGAATGTAGAGGACTAGAACTGAATGTAACTGACTCCTAACTTAGCTTAACTAGTCATCAACTGAACTGAACTGACCTTGGTTGGTTTCGACGCTCCCAGTGGCTCCTAAATTGTAGGGATTGGTCTAGGAGGCTCCTAAACTGATGCAATCAAGTGCAATCAGTGGCAGTGAGCCTCAATTAGTGTTCCCCACACTTTAGCAGCTAGAACATGTGCCCCAATTAGGCCAAGTGGACCCAATGGTGTTAATGACTATAAATAGACTGGATGGACTCCCGATTTAGACATGACTCCTGATTTAGACATATGACCAAATTGGAAAAGGGAGGATTGATAATCCTAACATAGGCATCAAATCCCTAACATTAATAACAAACTAAAAATATGATCTTTGTCTAGTGCCAACGTATCCACCTAAAACTAGTGTACTTGTAACATTGTACATCCCTAGGAGATTTAAAATTGTTGATCCTTGTTGTGACCACTTGATCATTTGCATAACAAATGGTTTAAATAAACAACATAAAAGTAAAAAAATTAGAAGAATAACTTTTCCATGACATTTAACCTTACCTATTTTGAAATGAACTTTTCTACATGCTATTAAAAGCATTGTATTATTATCTTTCCAGCTAAATATTTTTTTTAGGATCCACATTTCCATTAATGGAAAAAAAAGTTACAAATACCATCACAAATATAGTTGATATGTTTATCCATATGGACACAATTCATGAGTAACTAGCCATTCAATTTCAAACTCCACCTAATCCCTAAGCATCGTCTTCACTATAATAAACCTAAGTATTAGAAGACTTGAAAATTTATATTTGAAACTTTAGTCTTGAGTCTACCAACATCTAGATGTCAAATGAGAGGGATTGATAGGGAATCTCATTTATCTTTTCAAAACTCGGTGCATATAATTATTAGTCAAACACATTGAAAAAAGTATCCTTCAAACTTCAATGTGGATCTTACTAGTATTTGGATCTCACACGAGAAGAAGTTTGAGAGGGATTCCACACTTATCTTTTCAAATTTTCATCTTATATTTATGTGAAAAGGTTAGACAAAAAACAAGGACTATTATATACTATAATCTCTTTGTGAACCTTATAGATTCAAAAATGTTATTTTGACAAAAAACATATTTACAATCTCTTCTCTTAAATTCTGGGTTGATAGGTTTGAGGAGTGGTATCCAAGGTAATTGTAGACTCCATTTGATACGTCGACATTACGAACCTTTATCAAGGTTCATCATCAAGACAATGAGTCAAATTTTCCAACAAATATAAAGTATTTTAAACTTTTTGTTGGGACGCATACTCCATGTTTGGGTAACCCTGCGGTTAAGCAGAGAGTTTTGTAAGCGGAGTTATGGGTCAAAACAGTCTTAGGGGTGTCGGGGGAAGTTAAAAATACTTTTGTTTGTAATAAACCCTTGGTTGAAATCCAGGGTTTAGGGTTCTGGGTGCCCATGGTTTAAGACCATGGTTTTGTAAAAATGCACAGTATAAATAAGCGCTTGTGCAAAGAAGATAGGTTAGGTTTTATGATGTAAGAAAGAATAAGGCGAAGCTAAGGTTGATTTTGAAAGGTTAAGTCCCAGCTGTGTGCGTGGACGACCTCTGCAGCTGTGTGCGCAGAGGGTTTTTGTAAGAAGAGAAGGAAAGATCTGCAGCTGTGTGCGCAGAGGCCTGCTGCTGTGTGCGCGGCTTTTAAGGATTGAAGGGATCTGCAGCTGAGTGCGCAGATCAAACTGTGGTTTTGTAGCAAGTTGAATAAAACACAGTTTGTGGACGTAGCCCCTACACTGGGGGTGAACCACGTTATATCCAGTGTCGTGGTTTCTTGTGCTGTTCCTGTTTCTGTTATCTTTTATGCATTAATAACTGTATACATCTGATAAGTAGATCACTGTTGATATTTAGCTTCGCTGTGAATTCCCTGTAGTGGGTTGGGCAAGTAATGACTGTTTAGTTATCTGCGAAGTTTTATGTGAATGAATGGTAAAGATTTTATAGTATTGATTAATAAGAGTATTAAAGGCTAAGGTACAGTAATCCCCCTCTCAGTTTGTAGAAACCTGATTCTGCGGCACCCCATAGCTGTTTCGGGTGAGACTGCAACCTGTGCGCAGGTTGTTGCCGAAAGGGCCAACACTGTGGGTCTTTTGTTGGTGCGACACTAAAGGTTTAAACTCGGGTCTGCCCTATTTCCCAACACTTTTTTTGTTCTATTATGGTTTATGGCTTTCGGATGCCCACAACACTAATTGTAAATCAGAAATAAAAAGAAAAGCATTGCCACCACCTAAATGTTTTAGGAGAAACAAATATTTATTCAACCTCCAGGAGCACACAAGAGATGGATATAATGCACACTCGATTATTGTGTGGAAACATATAATTCACATATCTATGGCCCTCACATGATGCAAATTGGAAACCGTTGGGGCATCGTCCGCCATTCATGTCATGGAGCAAGATCTCATACAAATATATAGACATGCATAGATACATCATTATTATTATTTTAGCTAATGAAATTCCATACATATATAAAGTGGTCTCTACTCTCCCGGTCCATGGAGAAAATAGTTTATTGAACTTAGATAAGGGACAACTCTATTGTGTCGGTGAAAAAGTCGTTCGTTAGGTCGTTGATAAAATAAGCCATTGGAATTTGGAAGGACATTTGAATGGAGGATTGATTTCGCTCGATGGCATCTCTTTTGGTCAAGTGTGGTTGCACCTACCTAAAAGAAAAACCCCAGAATGTAAACCTAATGCTTTCAGGAAACAACTTTTTTTATCAACCCTAAATTCAACAACTATTTTTAGAATTGAATCATGTCCTCTCTAGATGCTCAATTCAAAGTGATCAAACAAAAGGCCCAATTTTAGGTGGATTATGGCTAGTCTCTGACCTGTTTGGAGACTTTCAAAGATCATTCTTTGTTTTGAGGATGCTCAAGGCACGGATCAGAGAGCCCACGGAAGGAAGAGGAGGAAGAAGAAGAGGACTCGAGTCAAAAGGTGAGGTGATTAAGGAGGGGAGACATAATAGGGGATATCAACACTATCAACCTACACAACTTGATTTGGGGAGATTAATATCAATCGTCGATCTCTAAACTACCTTCATCGAGACCGCTCAACCTTGAGAACTTTAACATTCTGCTAACCCTTTTTCATCTGAATGAGTGAGCAACTTCTGATCACAGAATTCTTCTCACCCGTTGATCTACCCAACATCTTGTTCCGACTGCAGATCTTCGCAGCCCCTACCACTTTCCGCGGGTCGACTGTAGATGTTGATTAGGAAGAGGGAGATGACGATGATGATGATGCTGATGAAGATGATGATGATGATCAATGATGGTGGTGGTGATGACGATGACAACAATGATGATGATGATGACGAGGGCGAGGATGAGGACGATGATGACCAATGATGATGACGACAACAACAACAATGATGATGATGATGATGACGAGGATGAGGATGATAAGGATGATGATGATGTCTAGGATGAGGATGATGAAGATGATGATCATGATTATCATGATTATCATGATGATGATTAGGATGATGATGATGATGATGTTGATGGTGATGATGATGAACATGCTGATGAAGATGATGATGATGATGAAGATGTGATGAAAACATCTTTACTTTGGTCTTCACTAAATTTTTTTGAGCTCCACCAAAATTATAATATAATGGTTATGAGTGATTATTCACTCCTATAAAGAATGCACTTTATGGAACTACCAAACTGCTCAGTTTGGATATTCCTCTTTTAAGACACTGGACTGGGTCCATAAGTCTTGATTCTTCATGTGCAAAAATATAAGAACAGGAGGCTTCACAGGGCCCAAAAACTTGTATTTTTTTTACTACTTCCTTGGATCATATTGAATTGTTAGATTAGTCCTTGGAATGGGTGTTAGGAGCAATCCTTATTTTTTCACTCAACTGGCTTCTCCCCCTATCATGTAGATGTCTTCATTCACTGAGCTCCCACTAAAATTGCGATGATGAATATGATGATGATGATGACGAATATGATGATGACGATGATAATGAAAATGATGATGACGATGATGATGAAGATGATGATCATGATAATGGAGATGTTGACAAATTGGATGACAATGATGTTGATGATGAATATGATGACGAAGATGAAGATGTTGATGATGATGACGACGAATATGATGATGATGGTGATAATGAAGCCATTGATGATGAAGATGATGATTGTGATGATGATGATAAGGAATATGACGATGATGAAGAAGATCATGATGATGATGGTGATGATGATGATTATGAAGATGATGATGATGATATTTGTTGATGTATTTGTAAATTCGGAATGTATTCATCCGTATATCTTATGTATTGTACCCTGATGTTTATTTTGGGATGTGTCTGTAATGTAATTGAGTCATTTCATACCCCGATGTTTATTCCAGGAAGTTTCTATAATGTAAAGAAGTCATGTCAAGTCATTATGGGTAACCCTCCTATTGGTCAAGGGTTAAAGTCCCCATAGTTGTGGGGCCCTAGGGTTATTAGAATATCCTAGAGAAGTTGACCCTAGGTGAGTCATTGTAAGTCAGGGAAATAGTCCCCACCGTTGTGTTAAGGATAACCCTCCTTGTTGGTCAGAGGAGGCAAAGTCCCCACAAGTTGTGGGGAACTAGGGTTATTAGACACTCCTAGAGATGTCGGCTCTAGTAAGTAATTGTTAAGGCCGACATGTTGGAGTGGGTTTCAAGTGAACGAAAGAATATAAATAGAGAGTGAGCCTCTCTATTTAACATACACTCACTCACTCATTCGGGCGCATGAGTGAGAGAGAAGACACTGGGATCAAAGAGAGAGACTATTGCTGTCGGGAGATCATCTTTATGTTTTCGGGTTTTAATTTTGGTGCTGATTCTATCTCTGAGGAAGTTGTGGGGTTTTCACCATTTATGGTTTCCCTGAGGATAAACATTGTGTTCATTGTCTCTTGTGTTTGATTGTTGTGCTTGTTATTCTCTCAGTTAAAGATCCTAATATAATGCTAGCTTAATGATAAAAATATAACATGGTATCAGAGCTAACCTGAGAAGAAGACATTGTGCAGTTGCAGAAGCTAGGGATTCTTACTTTTTGGGCCTCTCTCCACAATCCATAATCAAAAGTATGCTATACTGACTCTCCATTGAAGGGCTCATCTTTCTGTCGAAGCAGAATTCCATTCCGAGCATTTTCAAATTTGGTATGGGAAATTAGAGCTTCTTGCAGAAGAGGAATTTTTGAGTGAGCCCAGCATAGAATTTATCTCCTCATAAAAATCGAAGTTTAGAGACCTGGGTCAAGATTTTTGGTTGGGTGAAACTCCAGGAAAGTCAAACCCTAGATTGACCCCAAGCTAGGAAAAACCCTAAATACTAAAACTTCTAAGTTTTGGTACATTCGCTATATCCCGAGATTGGAGAAGGATCAGGATCTGTAAATTTCCAAGGCCAAACATAAAATATTTATTTACACTTTATCCAAAATTCAGCCTCATATTCTCTATATTCTGGGAGATATGATCCCTGCAAGTTAGGGTTCCAGCCTCTTCCAGAATTCATCCCTAAACAGGACACCTGGGGAAAATTGATATATCTTGGGATACAAAGGTCCAAATGAAATTTTTGAAGATGTTCCAGAAAGGGCACTGACTTTCATTTCTGTGGTCCAAGTTTTATAGTCAGAAGATGAACCAGTGATATGTGTCAGTCCGTACAACTTTGCTATTCTGAATAGTCTTGTAACAGGTCACCTTGGGAAAATGATCATAAGTCCCAATTGGTGAAACCAATTCTGATGCAACTTGTGGTTTTGGAATAGGGACATGTGAGGATACCTTAGTGCGAAGTTTTAGACATAGAAGAGTGGTAATTTCGGAGATACCGCAGAAACAGTAATAGGAATTTCTGTAGAAGAATTTGGAAAACTAGGGCTTCCTGTTCCCGTAGCTTCCCTCCACTGTTTTCAGAAAAGGAGTACATTGGACAGCTCAATTTGAAGAGATCTATCTTTCTATCCAATAAGATATGAAATATTTCAAGTTTTGAAAATTAGGGTTTCTCTGACAAACCCTATATCAGCTAACTCCGGAACTAGGACAGACACCTCAAATCGTTAAGATCTAATCTTTTGCTATTTGCATTTGAGGTTGTCATTTCAAAGTGATCTATCAAATCAAATTGATGATAAGATTGGTGAAGTTGACAACTTCCAAGCATGGAAGTATTTGATCTCTCTGAAGAAAATGAATTGGACACCTACATAAGAAGAGGTTCCAGTTCTAGAGGAAGATGAGGCTCAAAGCCTTACACAAGAAGAACTTGGTCAAGGCCAAGAAGGTCATTACTGATTCAATCATGGATCACCTTGTACCACAAGTGTCTTCCCTAAAGACACCGAAGATGTTTGATTCCTTGACCAAGCTATTTTAAGTGAAGAACATAAATCAGAATATGACCTTAAGAAACCAGTTGAAGAATATGAAGATCCAGAATGCAGAGACCATATAGTCATCTCTCAAATCAAAGAACAACTTGTAGTAGTAGAAGAATAAGTGGAGAATGTAGAAGTGGTGAAAACCACCTTGAATGGCCTCCCAGGATCATGGGATTCATTCATGCGAGGAATGTGTGCTAGAAGGAAGTGATTACTTTCATCAGACTCTGGGAAGAGCACACATAATAAGAGAAGAGAAGATGGGAGCAACTGAAGATCAAGCTCTCACCATCCAAAGAAGATCCCTCAACCAATGAGGAATATGAAGAACCTCTTATCCACCTTAGCATTTGGATAAGAAATGAATTTATTATGAATGAAGAAGACAATGAAGCTGAAGGCTCAAGAAGGAGTCTACCCATGAAACAAATAAAGATAAGTATTCAATTGTCATTTGATGATATTGTTTTTGTTATGCATTTGTTTATATTCAGTTAATGTATTATGCATGATAGAATATTTGCATTAATGAAAGTATACTACTAATATGCATGTGATGGGTAAGTAGCTCATGGTGCTATACAACTCTCCATTGCTACTTATCTAGAATGAAACCTCTTTGCTGACATATTGGATTAGTGCACAATCTCAATGTTGTCCTGGTAGAGATGGAAGGCATCTAGAAAATTTTCCGTGAGATGTGGATGAATGTTGTATTGGCTAAAGTAGTTGCATGATTATATATTTATGCATAAGAATTTGCCAGTATGAATATTCCTTATGAAATGTTTCTAACCATACAAATGCATTTGACTTGTAGGAAAGATCGCATACATAATTGGATACAAGCAAAGAAGGATGAGACTTGTTCCGAAGAACAAGTGACGACATTTCAAAATGAAAAATAATATGACGAATGCAGTGACATCATTGATGCAGAACCTTCCAAGAAAAAAGGGAAGACCAGTTCAAGAAGAATGATGTCTAGAATACAGTATCGATACATGAGAGAAATTTCATAGTTCCATCATGCAGTAGATGGAAACATCGTGGGATACAAGGCAAGATTCATAGCATGAGGATTCTCATGAAAAGAAGGCATAATCTACGAAGAGAAATTTGTAGCCACTGGAAGTGAAGTCACATGATAGGCAGAATCATGTGTGCAAATGAAATAAGGCCTTGTACGAGCTTAGAATACACCCATGGGATAACACATACATGAGGAGCTTGATGAAGATCTGAACCTGTGCTACAAGGTTGATAGAGGATGACAAGCTCACAGATGGTTGCGAGAGGAACTTTTGAAAAAGTTCAAGATAGAGGATCTTGGTATCCAGTGACCCTAGATGGATACATAGAATATTAGTAGTAGAGGAAGCTACTTGTCACTCCGGTATAGAATGTTTCAGTGCATAGAGTATGGAATATAGAGGGAGTATGATGCTCTGCTTCAGAGGGAGTGACTGCAGAAGATCCTAAGGTTCGACATGGTATGACAGGATGGACAGATTACTAATGACTCTATGTTTTACTGAGAGTAAAGTGGATTCCAACCTTTGCTTCAAGGTTGAAGGTAGAAGACCAGTGATGCTCTTGTTATGTGTCGATGCACTATTTTCTAGGCATGGAGGTGTGGACAAGGGAAGTATGTAGTAGAGATCCTGAATAGGTTCAGGATGATGGACTGCATGACCACACCTATGGCATCAAACCTGAAACTATTGATTGTTGCTTCATCAGAGTCGGTTGATGCCATGATGTATCATGAGATTATTTGTTCATTGATATACCTGATGGATACGAGACAAGATACTTGCTTTGTTGTGAACACATTGAGACATGTTCAATTGATGTTGCTAGTATGATATGAATCAAAAGATTAACCTAGAAGGTTATATGGATTCATATTGGGTAGTGCCATTGATAGGAAGAGCACTTTGGGGTGCTTCTTCAGTATGAGATCATGTGTGATCTCTTGGTTGGCAGGATGGAATCCTGCATGGCGCTGAGTACAGCCGAGGCAAAAGATGTTGCCACTTGGTACTTGGGAGGTAGTATGTTTCCTTTGAAAACTACTATTTGATTTGCTTAATCTGACTTGCATTTTTGGTATGATGTAGAGAGTAGCAGTGAAGCTCTAGTTTGTGATACAGATCGAGATCTCTCGAAAGAGGGAGTTCTAGCATAGCTGGTGATACAGGTTTTCTGAGCATAAATCCTGGTGAAGCTCATAGGTTGCTCAGACGTAAATGGTCCTGTAGCTTGTCCTCAGATGTAATAGGTCCTGGTGAAGCTTGTGGGTTATCCTTGGATGTAATCAGCCCTGATGTGATTCTATGCTAGAAATGGCTAGAGTGAAGTTTGAGTACTTCAGGGAGAAGCTTGGTGTTCTCCAGATCGAGGTTCCTTCCAATAGGAAGTGATGTGTCTGTGTTGTGCCCTTCTGACATGGTGAGAGGATTGGTTCCTTCCATGGTCAGATTAAGTGTTGTACCTTTCCGACATGGTGAGAGGATTGGTTCCTTCCATGGTCAGATTTAAGTGTTGTGCCCTTCTGACATGGTGAGAGGATTGGTTCCTTCCATGGTCGGTTGTAAGAGGTGTGACATGGTGAGAGGATTGGTTCCTTCCATTGTCAGATGTATGTGATGATGCCACATCTAGCATGAAAAAGGGTTGGCTCTGTGAAGACACATCTAGTATGAAAAAGGACTAGCTCTGTGTGGATGCCACATCTAGTATGAAAAAGGAATGGCTCTATGAAGACACATATAGTATGAAAAAGGACTAGCTCTGTGTGGATTCCACATCTAGTATGAAAAAGGACTGGATCTGTGAAGACACATCTAGTATGAAAAAGGACTAGCTCTGTGTGGATGCCACATCTAGTATGAAAAAGGACTGGCTCTATGAAGACACATCTAGTATGAAAAAGGACTAGCTCTATGTGGATGCCACATCCAGTATGAAAAAGGACTGGCTCTATGAAGACACATCTAGTATAAAAAAGAACTAGCTCTATGTAGCTGCCACATCTAGTATGAAAAAGGACTAGCTCTGTGTGGATGCCACATCCAGTATGTCGAAAAAGGACTGGTTCTGTGAAGAAACATCTAGTATGAAAAAGGACTAGCTCTATGAAGACACATCTAGTATGAAAAAGGACTAGCTCTGTGTAGCTACCACATCTAGTATGAAAAAGGACTAGCTTTGTGAAGACTCATCCAATATGAAAAAGGGATGGCTCTGTGTAGTTGCCACATCTAGTATGAAAAAGGACTAGCTCTGTGAAGACTCATCTAGTATGAAAAAGGACTGGCTCTGTGTAGATGCCACATCTAGTATGAAAAAGGACTAGCTCTATGATGATACATCCAGTATGAAAAAGGACTGGCTCTGTAGATGTACATCCAGCATGAAAAAGGGATAGCTTTGTATAGATTCCTATGACAAGAAGAATCAAGAGATAGCACCTGTGATGATGAGCTATATCGAGTGGTGATGATCTAGATCCAGTGATGATGATCCAACAGTGATGATCTAGATCCAGTGATGATCCAGATCCAGTGATGATGTCTAGTGGTGATCCAGATCGAGTGATGATCCAAATCTGATGATGAAGATGACTTGAAGATGAAGATGAATTGAAGACAAATATGACTTGATGATGATCCAGATGATACAGAGAAGAATGCTTGTGCTGATATATTGTGTTGAGAGAATACCTTCCTAGTTAAGAGGGAGTGTTGATGTATTTGTAACTTCAGAATGTATTCATCCGTATATCTTATGTATTGTACCTCAATGTTTATTCTAGGATGTGTCTGTAATGTAATTGAGTCATGTCATACCCTGATGTTTATTCCGTTAAGTTTCTATAATGTAAAGAAGTCATGTCAAGTCATTGTGGGTAACCCTCCTATTGGTCAAGGGTTAAAGTCCCCACAGTTGTGGGGCCCTAGGGTTATTAGACTATCCTAGATAAGTTGACCCTAGGTGAGTCATTGTAAGTCAGAGTAGTAGTCCCCATTGTTGTGTTAAGGATAACCCTCCTTGTTGGTCGGAGGAGGAAAAGTCCCCACAAGTTGTGGGGCACTAGGTTTATTAGACACACCTAGAGATGTCGGCTCTAGTAAGTAATTGTTAAGTGAGGCCGACATGTTGGAGTGGGTTTCAAGTGAACGAAAGAATATAAATAGAGAGTGATCCTCTCTATTTAACATACACACACTCACTCATTGGGGTGCATGAGTGAGAGAGAAGACACTAGGATCAGAGAGAGAGACTACTACTGTCGGGAGATCATCTTTATGTTTTTGGGTTTTACTTTTGGTGCTGATTCTATCTCTGAGGAAGTTGCAGGGTTTTCACAATTTATGGTTTCTCCGAGGATAAACACTGTGTTCATTATCTCTTGTGTTTGATTGATGTGCTTGTTATTCTCTCAGTTAAAGATCCTAATATAATGCTAGCTTAATGATAAAAATCTAACAATATTGATGAAGACGATGGTGATGACGATGACAAGGATGATGATGAGGATAATGATGATGATGATGATCATCGTTGTTGTCATCATCACCATCTTCATCGTCATCATCATTATGATCATCGTCATCATTATCGTGTTCGTCCTTGAAAGGACATCTATATAGGATCTCACTATAAGTAATGCAACCAATACAAATTATGACAAAATCCTAGTTAAATTAAATTAAATTAAATTAAACTACACTAAATTAAAAGCATAGAGTTGTTTAACTAATATAATTAATTTAAAATTAAACAAAACAGAAAATATGCAAATAAAAAAAAACCCAAAATAAACTAAACAAAAGATAAATATGAAAAATAAAAAAACAAAATAAAACACAAAATATAAAATATGCAAATAATCAAACAAAAAATGTAGAATTCAAAAACACCCATGCACTAGCTCATGTTCGGGTACAAAGGGTACTCCCAAAAGACCGAACACTTTGAGCAACCACTTCACACAAATAGATCACAGATCAACACAACGATGTTTGTCATGTGGTTAAAACCCTTGAGAGGGAAATAGTCCACGGCCCCAGCCAAATAGCTACTTGGAGCAATTTATTATGCAAAAGAAAGAAAGTTATATGAGATTCTCATAATCGATCAACTAGCCAAGGACCCTCTATGCTCTTTAAATAGAGATCATAGACCAATCAGGTGTTAAGCCACAGATCAATGGTAGGTATGATCTAAGAGAAGTTGAACCGTTGGATCACTCTATGTCTAGAACATATCGTGACCATTGGATTATAATATTTACAAATGCATACTAATGCATACTAAAGAAACACACTTTTACCTAACGAATATATTACACAAGTTGATCTTAACTAACTCCTAAGTGTCTAAATATCCTAACATCCCCCCCTTAAGAACAATTTGGGATAGGATTGAAGTATTTTTCAAAAGTGAGACTATTAGGAGAAGGAAGGAGGCATTAGAGCCTATCCCTCCTTAAGGACACATTCCTGAACTCCTAACATAGACCGAAGTTTAGAAAACTTCGCTTCTGTAAGAGACTTGGTGAAGGTGTCTGCAACTTGATCATCTGTAGGGCAATAGAGCACTTCAATAACATGATCATGAACAAGATTTCTGATGAAGTGCATGTGTAGCTCAATGTGTTTGCTACGCTGATGTAGAACTGGATCTTTGGCAAGATTTATGGCACTTTAATTGTCGCACCAAAGTGGAGTAGGCTGATGTTGCTCGAATCCAAACTCTAAAAGGATCTGTCGAAGCCATAAAGCTTCCTAACTGGCATTAACTACGGCTTGATATTCTGCTTCTACTAAAGAAAGAGAAAGAGCTTGTTGTTTCTTACAAGCCCAAGTGACCGATCCAGATCCCAGATTGAAAACATAACCTGCAGTAGACTTTCGATCATCAGGATCACCAGCCCAATCTGAATCAGTGAAACCAACCAACAAAGGTTTCCCCCCTGTACTGTAATGAATCCCAAACTGAATTGTACCTCGAATATATCGAAGTATTCTTTTTGTTTCTTTCCAGTGACTTTCATGAGGAGTTTGCATATAACGGGAAACATGACCAACGCGAAAGGAAGGGTCAGGACGGGAATGAGTCAAGTATACAAGACTACCAACAAGCTGACGATACAAGGTGGCATCTACTTCAGGGGAAGTACAAGTGGCAGAAAATTTGACTCCAGACTGGAAGGGAGAAGGGGCTGGTTTACAATCTTCCATGTGGAAGCGACGAAGAAGGTCACAAGCATACTTAGACTGGGAAAGAAAGATTCCTTCTTTGGTTTGCAAGACTTGGAGACCAAGAAAATACTGCAAATGTCCTAAGTCTGACATTTCAAAATTTTGCTTAAGACTGGATTTCACATGGGTTATAAGTTTAGGGTCATTACCAGTAAGGATAAGATCATCAACATAAAGAACAAGTATGATGAGATGGTTTCCTACTTTCTTGGTATAGACATTGGGGTCAGAATGGCATCTAGAAAAACCAGTGTCAAGGAGAAAGCTATCCATTTTGGCATACCAAGTTCTAGGAGCTTGCTTAAGGCCATATAAGGATTTCTTAAGGAGGTAAACAAGGCTAGAGTTATTCTAAACATATCCGGGAGGTTGTTCCATGTGAATTTCCTCATGTAAATCACCATGTAAGAAGGAAGACTTGACATCCATTTGATGGAATTCCCAGTTATGTAAGGCTGCATGGGAAAGAACAAGGTGGACGGAGTTCATTTTTGCTACAGGGGCAAAGGTTTCATTGTAGTCAATCCCTTCAACTTGGGAAAAACCTTTGGAAACTAACCTTGCCTTAAGTCTTTAAACACTTCCATCTGATGCATACTTAGTTCTATAGACCCATTTACATATGACAAGTTTTCTTCCTTTTGGAAGAGGAACAAGATCCCAAGTATCGTTCGCCATTAAGGAACGATATTCTTCATCCATAGCTGCATCCCAATCTGGATTTCCTAAAGCTTCTGCAAAAGTTTTTGGATCATGATTCTCGGAAACTTGAGCCAAAAGAGAAGAGGCTCACTAAAACTGAGAACGTGTTTGACGTTGATCTCTAGGATCATCGGCAAGATCACCAGCTACTTCACATGTTGAATGGACCCATCGAGGAAGTATTGGTGCTGGTGTTATTGGAGGAACATGAGCAGGCGTAGGTGGATTTTCATCCTCACTGTCATCATTGGAAACTGGAGTTGGAAACCTATCAAGGAAGTTGGAAGAAGAAGAAGAAGAAGGCACAATCGCCGAATCAGGCTTGCAGGACAAAGATGGCACACCCGCCAAGTTAGGCTCGCAGGCCAAGAGATTTTCATCAAATTTAACATATCTTCTAATGATTATATCATGAGAATGTGGCTGAAGAAGTATATAACCTTTTACATCTTCAGAATATCCAACAAATATGCACTTTTCACTTTTAGGCTGCAATGCTTTTCGTTTTTCATCTGGAATGTGAGCCCATGCTTCACAACCAAACACACGAAAGTGACTTACATCTGGTTTAATTTTACTCCATGCTTTTTTTGGTGTTATACCCTGTAAAACTTTAGTGGGTGTGCGATTAACTATGTAATTTGCACAATTTATGGCCTCATCCCAATATTGAAGACTTAGTCCCTTAGATTGGATCATACAATTAGCCATTTCTTTTAAAGTGCGGTTCTTTCATTCAGCTACACCATTTTGTTGTGGTGTATATGGAACAATGTGTTGTTATTGGATTCCTTGTTCAGTGAAAAAAGTAGTGAACTTGTTGTTAACATATTCGTCTCCATTGTCAGATCTTAACTTAATAATTTGATGACCAGATTATTTTTCAACAAGGGCCTTGTAGGCCAAGAACATGTTAAATACTTCGCTCTTAAGTTTTAGGAAGTAAACCCGAGTGCGTCTGGAGTAGTCATCAATGAAAGTTAAGAAATATTTGAAACCAGAAAAGGAAGCATATGGAAGAGGGCCACACAAGTCACTATACACAAGCTCCAAGGGAATCGAGGCGTGTCAAGAGGCACGTTTTTCAAAACTGTCTCGATGATTTTTTTCGAATACACAACCGGAACAAACACCATCCTTGAAAGATACCAACGGAAGACCAGTCACCATATTGTCTTTACATAGTTGTTGCAATGAGCGATAACTTAAGTTACCAAATTGCTCATGCCAAAGTTTGCTCAAGTTATCACTATGAGCAACAAAAACTGAAGGAAAAGGTGATGACCCAAAGTTGTTAAATTTGTACAACCTGGTAATATCATCAACAGTTCTAGTAGCAAGGATATTTTGAGGATTTTTAAAATCCTTGATTACAACTTGGTGAGGTGTAAACGTCACAATTTTACCTTCACTTGAATGAGTAATTTCATAGACTGATAACAAATTGCAGGAAATTTTTGGAACACATAGTACATCACTGAAATGACCATTTTCTACTGGAACTGTTCCAAATCCTACAACACTTAGATATCTATCATCACCAACAAATATTTGTTTGGTGTTACATTCATGCATAGTAGAAAACATGGCTTTATCGTTAGCCATATGATAAGATGCTCCAGAATCAATGAGCCATTCAATTGAAGTAGAAGAAGAAGATGCAGTATAAGAGTAACCAGAAGCACAAAGTGCATGTCCATGAGAGTTAGATTCTGAAGACGAATCTAGGTTGATGTGGTGCTTCTTCATTACTGCTTCCAAGGCTGCCATCTTCTTAAAACACTTAGATTCATCATGATTATATTTCACACAAAAATTGCAATGACGCTCAGTCTTCTTTCCTTTTGGCTTGGATCCTTTGTCATTTTTTAAAGAAGGAGCCGACTGAGAGGGTTTGAGACCCTTGTTGTTTGCCTTATTATTGCAAAAATTCTGTTTCTTGGGAGGCTTGGACTTTTCTTTCTATTGGTACAATAAGCCTTTCCCAAATGTATCTGAATTGTTAATTATTCCAAGATGAATGAGCTTATCTTGCTCTCTAATTAAGGAATCACAAAATGATTCAAGACTAGGCTCTTGCGAGCTAGCTTCAGTCAATGATTCTTTCATGGAGTAGAATGTAGATATAAAAATAGAATATGCAGGTCCAAGTTTGGAAAGAATATGATAAATACATTGTTTATCTTCTTTTTTAATCTTGCATTCTGCACATAAGATTATAAGAGTTTTATACTTAGATAAATAGTCTTGAATGCATGAAAAATCATTTGGATTCAAGGAAATCAACTCATTCTCGAGTTGATGACCCCGAATTTCATTGTGTTTACCAAGCACAGATTCCAACTTTTCCCATGCTTTATCAGGTTCATCAATTTCAGATATGTGGAATCATAAATCAATAGAGATTGACATCCCAGTCAATCCATGAGCTTCATCACATCTATTTGCCCATTTAATTTTCTTATCATCATCAGTGGGTTCTATTTCTTTCCCTAAGGTTATCCTGAAAATTCCCCTACTTCATAGAACATCTTCCATACGAGATTTCCATGAGAAATAGTTAGAACTTGTAAGTATAATATCACAAGGGGCGACCATACTGTAAACTAATGGATGAAAGAATAGAAATTAACTATATGGATGCAAAGAGCTCGAAAAAATACGCGGTTTAAAAAGAAAGCGCACTGAAAACTGATTTTGGATGATGAAGTTATGCTTGATCAAAGAAAATGTTGAAGATGTCCCCAATAGTGACATGGCAGATATTAACTTGACCAACTAAAAAAAGAAGCCCCATCTTCCCAAGATCAACCTTTGACAATCACTTTTACAATAAAGTTGCTTTGAAGTGAATCACTTTTGTAGAATAAGTGATGTTCACTTTTACAATAATGTGACTTTTAAATAGTGCGGCAATAAATTAAAAAACTTAAGTGACTCACTTTTATTTAATTTAATTTATGTGAGATGTACTTTTACAATAAAGTAACTTGAAAATAGAAATTGCATGCACTCAAAGGTAGATTAATAAGATTTAAACTCAAGACCTATTAAGTAATAAAATAAATTTGGACCAAGTGAGCTAATTTTAAAAGGTACGTAAAATGATGGAATGAGGAAGGGTTTTTTTTTTTTTTTTACTCTTCTCTCTCGTTCTCCGTGCTTGCTTTCTTTTCCTGCAAATCACAAAAACAAAAAAAAAAACTTTTCCACACAATGGGGTTAGATCTTGGTTAGCTTACCCGGAAAGTCTACGTTTTCAAGTTTTCTCGTTGTTTCTGATTTGTCATGATCGCACACGGTGCACGACAAAGAGCATACGTAGCCGAGAAGATAAGAAAAAAAAAAACTTTCCCTTACTGTTTCTGATTCGCCGTGATCACGCAAGGTGCACGGCAAAGAGCATACGCAATCAGGGAAGGAAACAGTCCGAGACTAAAAAAAAGATCTAATAATAAACTGATAAACTTATGAGAGATTTATAAAAAACAAATCCGTCACTGTAACATTATACCTTCAGATTTGCCGAAATGGGTGTTTCTGGAGCAAACGGAAACGGTTTTCGGTGAAACGAAAACTATTTCCCAATGGAAATGGCACTCTGGACGCAATGAAATAAATATTATAGGCTAAAAATGGACAAAAAATCTAGAACCATAAACGCTTTCAAAGTTTCGGCAACACCGGTTCTAGATCTTGATCAAAACCGAAAGCGGCTCTCCATAAAAGCTCGGATACCATGTTCGGGTACACAGGATACTCCCAAAAGACCAAACACCTTGAGAAACTGCTTCACACAAATAGATCACAGATCAACACATCGATGTTTGTCACGTGGTTAAAACCATCGAGAGGGAAACAGTCCATGGCCCCAACCAATTAGCTACTTTGAGCAATTTATTATGCAAAAGAAAGAAAGTTACATGAGCTTCTCATAATCAATCAACTAGACAAGGACCCTCTATGCTCTTTAAATAGAGATCATAGACCAATCGGGTGTTAAGCCACGGATCAATGGTAGGTATGATCTAAGAGAAGTTCAACCGTCGGATCACTCTATGTCTAGAACATATCGTGAACGTTGGATTAGAATATTTACAAATACATACTAATGCATACTAAAGAAACACACTTTTACCTAATGGATATATTACACAAGTTGATATTAACTAACTCCTAAGTGTCTAAATATCCTAACAACTCATTGGCATTCAAAAACACCTGCGCAAGATCTGCTCCGGCTCCCATTTGGGGGTTTTCGATATTGAACTTTCACTGAAGGATCTGGAACAGGCTATAATGTTTTTTTACAGGAAGGGCAGGTGAAGGACTTTTCCTATTAGTTCATCATCCACTCCCTTCACATGTGAGCCCATGCTTCTAGAACAACCTGCCCCACCTTCAGAATGGTAGCAATGTTTAGACCTTCAGGTTTGTTTCCTTCTATGTTTTCCTTGATTACCTATTGTGTTTTTATTTTATTCATGGTTTTTTTCATTGTTGTGGATGTGGTGGAGATGAAATGGCTCAAATATCCTTGCAAGAATGAAGCGCGAGCTATCCAGGTGAACTTGGGAAATTCAATGTGAGAAATAAAACCAATAGTTATCGAGGAAAAGGAGGAAGGGAATGAGATATTTTAATGCTGCCATGACCGTGTTTGCTTGTTGTGAGATATTTTGACAATATGCCTAAATGGAATGTGGTGGCTTTGTGGAGCTTTATGATTGTAGTGTATGCTATGAATGGGAAAGATGAAGAGGCTCTTAAGATGCATTGGCAAGCATTACTGATGGGGATGAGGCCGAATGATTTTACTTACTCGACGGTGCTTCTGATTTGTGCAAACATCATGACTTATGATCAGCGTAAGTAAGTTCATATCCTCACCATAAAATATGGATTTGATTCATATGATTTTGTGGGTATTTATCTAGTTGGCATGTCTGCAAAATGTGGGTTTGTTTCTAGTTTTGTTCATTCCTTTTGGGCATCATGTCAAAATTCCCATGAGTTGACAGTTCAAAGCTAGACTATGAATGTTTTTAATAGGATATGTAAGTGTCTATTGTGTTAATTATAATACAATAACTAGTGCTCTGTGGACTTGAAAACCCAATTCTCTTAGGTGACAAGATAACTCCATGCCATGTTTTTTCTTTAAAGGGCCACCGAGTATTCTACTTGAGAGGAATCTATGTTGGTTGTTACCATTTCAGAAACCATTTCGAAAACAAGGATGCAACATCCCTATATCAAAACACTTCCACCTGCTCCCTACAGTCTGTAATAAACTGCAAACTGTCAAAATTTGACAACCCTCCTTACCTGCAACCACAATAAACACCGAACTGAATCAAATGTTAACTATTATTTGGATGGTGATATTGTTTAAGAGAGGTAAATAAAGTCTGAAAATTTAAATTATTTGCATAGCTACTAGTCTGGAACATACATTTGGTGGTTGTCCTATATTTCTAAGAATAGTGTTCAAGGTTTGGAGTGGTGTGGTTTACATTGAATGCAAAACTAAAACTCTTATACACCTTACATTGGTAACCTTCACTGCTGCCATAAAATTGTCATAATTAGAACATTCATACTGTATTATTTCTGCTATATTTATGTGAGTCCTCATACTTGAATGGAAGGTTATTGGTTGGTTAAATACTGCAATTGAATTGTATATGGTTACATGGCTAATGATCTCTTGTATGCTAAAGTGCTACTAGGTGAACTTGGTACTAATTCCATATATCTTGAATTGAATACATTGACTTTATATCATTTACATTTGCATTTATAAGCACTAAATCAACTTAGTATGTCTTCTTCATTCATAGAAGTGATTGATTGAAAGGCACTGGTCACTAATACAATTGTGTAGAAGATATAGTTGTTTGTCCTTGTAATTAAATAAAAAGAAGGTTCCCTACAACCAAATGCATTTTCCATGGCACTAGAGTCGATGGCTAAGTTGTCGAAAAGACCAGAATAGGTGCCATGCCATGAACATTTTGGTACAGAAATGTGTGGTAGAGACTAGAAATGTGTTACCAGTTACCACTACCAGCCATAAAGACAGGTCCAATGGAAACATGTTTCTACAGCTGGAAAAGAATTTCCATGCCATACCAATGTCCATACAACATGATTTCTTCTCTACATCCACCTATTTTGACTTGGTTTGACTCAATTTTTTACTATACTTGACCAAAAATGCTGGTAAAAGTTGACATTTCCTCTATCTTTCCTTTTCTATCCTTTTACTTAAATTTTTAACATTACCACTAACTGTTCCAATATCTTTGATAAATTTTCCAACCTCAACAGAATTCATATGGAGAAAGTAGAATTTCATACTCCATTCAAAATTCAACAGACTTAACAGTTTAAAGGATTTCAGGATTGGAAAGATTATAGTCGTTTGATTGGATTCTATCATGTATCAAGGAATGGGATTGACATTTATTCAAGAGCACCAAGCCCTTTATGTAACTGGATTTTGGTGCCATTGATTGTTGAATTCCTCTATCATGGCCTTAGCAAAAATGTACCCTTCACTCAAGCCAAAATCATTGATTAGGCTTGTATTACGTAGTTTCATCAAAATTGAATGGTGTTAATCGATGTCCCTGGAGGATTGAGGTAGAACCAAAGGCTAGATGAGGAGGTAGAGGGTGATACTAATGGCGAGGATCCGAATATAAGCAATGGTGGAACTTTGGTTTTCATTTAAATGCACTTGCTCATTTATTCATAATCATTTCTTTCAAAGTTCCAATATAATGTGCTATTTATAAATGAGTGGTCACATTTCCAGTGTGTTTCAGTTTTGGAAACACATACCTATTTCTCCATATCGTGTAACTTAGGTCCACAACCGTAAATGGAATTGATTTAACTTCATTGCAATTAAATTTGTGGCACTGCTGTGAACTTCCCTAGGAATTATTTGACTAGAATTCAATAAACCCTTTTTCAAATCTAATATTAAATGTCAAACTGGAAGCAATGCAATACTCATTGTAAAGGGTAATGTGGAGTAATAGGAAGAAGATAGAGATTACCAACAAAGGACAGACCAAGGAATATTATAGTCAAACAAAAATATGTTGAGAGAGAAACCAACCTTAGTGAGTTCTGCTTGTGAGTGGTCAACTGCAGGAGATGTAGATCCAGTAGGGGCAACATTACCCTTTACAACATTATTGATAGCTGCATCTGCAAAAGGATCGGGTGTGCTTCCACCATCCTTATTTTTTTCAATTTCCATAAGCTCCACCTCCTCCTCTTCTATCAACTGAACCATAAGAGGTTAGCATACACAAATATGCCTAAAAATTCATACATCTCGAATGCAGTGGATTACTAATATAAATGCCTTCATAACAACCAACTGAAATATCTAATTGTGGTAAAAAACAAGCAGAAGTTGTGAAGAGAATTCTTATACTATTATTTAGTACTCTTATTTGATGCTTATGGATGGTTGATTGGATGTATTTGATACTTGATGATTGGTCAATGGATATCATCTTCAATTGTCTCTTGATAATAAATTATAATTGGGTAAGACCTTTCTCTATTATATTGGATGCTTGTCATTGAAAATTTTAATAGTGTGCATGTTTCTCAAATTTAGTTGTGTTGCTCTTAACCCTTGTTATGTCACTGCAAGCGGTGATATATATGGATGGGTTATGTCTATTAATACAACCAACCGTACATTGTTTAATTTTTAGTGGTTGTAAAGCTTTTAAAATTTATACTAAATAGAATTATTTTAATATTATTTATTTGATTGTTGATTGGGCTATATTTCAGTGACATAGGTTTTGATATCAGCTCCTCTAGTGTTGGAGGCGTATTAGATGTCATAGGTGTCAGCTGGATGTACTGCAATTCAATTAAACCGTGAGTACCGTTGTTAGTTTTTCTTTGATAATGGAAACTTTTTGGAGTTTGAAGCCCGAATGTTCTATAGCAAACTATTTTTGTTTGCTCAGAGTCAGGCCTGGAAATTGACAACCTACATAACATTTTTGGTTTTAAAACCGTATTTGACAGGTGGATTTATTTTTGGCACATCACCATCTACTGGTTTACAAAATTTCATCCCGTCAAATTGACATTTAACTACTTTTCTTACCCGTCATAAATTCTAGTACCTCCTTTTAGTCATAACCCCTGGAAAAACAATTCTAGCCGTTGGCAGGGAACATTTTGGTTTATTTTGGAAAATGAAGGAAACCTTGGATATTGTTTTATTTTCTAGACATAAAAGCTTTAACAAATGTAAAAATATTAAAATATTATTGTTGAAAAAATTAAAAGCCTCATTTTCCAGTGTGAGCTCCCCTCCAAATTTTCATGGTGACCAGATTATGTGTAATATTTAACTCTATTTTGCTTCTCTTCATAAATGTTGTCTGCTTCTTTTCTTTAAAAATGATTTTATAATTATTAGAGCCTGATTTATTGAACAGAACGGGTTCATGATATTATTGAATAGAACCGGTTCATGATATCATGATATGTGCAATATTTCCCAAAGCCTGATTTTATTGAACAAAACCAGTTCCAAAACATCACAGAGCTAGAACATGAGACAAATAAGAGTATGGGACATTAGAGAGATAATAGATGGGTTATGTGAGTGAAAGCAAGAATAGAACCAGTCCCACATATCATCGATCTCGTCAGGGTGGAGAACAAGCCTCAAATTCAAATTCAGCAACAACTACCATTGATACCAGCTATGAAGGTCTGTTTACAAATTAGTAGACATTTATTTATTTAAAAGTTATTTTTTTAATGCTTCTTACTTGAATTTTTAATCAATAAATTTTTATATTCTATATTTTTTGAAAGTTCAATATATTTAGAAATTTGAAAGTTTTTTTTCCAAATCCTGTCATATAAACAAGGCTAGGTTCAAGTTGAATGGAAAGAATATTGAATGGAAATAATATGAAGTAAGTAAATTTTTTTTGACAGGTATACATTTACATAAGACGTAAATTGAAAGGAATTTAAAAAATTTAACCGTCATCAAATTTTATTTGACAGGCTACTAAAATTTGAAATTCCAGGCCTGGTCAGAGTGGTTTTGAGGCTACTGAGCAGAGCTTTGTAGCGATTGTGGAACGCCAGATCTTGTCTTGAGTTGTACATGCATAATTTATTTGAGTAATTAGTGAGACATCGACCCCAACCATACCATTCTATGTATAAACTAACGAAATCTCGTTGCATGCATCAATTCTTGCAAATTGTAAGTGTAGGCAAGCATTGCAATAGAAGAACACAATATTCCCTTTGTGGTTTGTCTTTTCTTGTGTCCAAGATGACAGAATCGCCTACTGGGAGGAAAAGAAGTAGCAATGAGGGCTACCTTGGAGTGCTTCCTAAGAAGAAACCCAAGCCTAAACCTGAGGAGAAAAAATTCGGGAAGACCTTTCTCTATTATATTGGATGCTTGTCATTGAAAAGTTTAATAGTGTGCATGTTTCTGAAATTTGGTTGTGTTGCTCTTAACCCTTGTAACAACCGAGTTTTTAAGGATTGTTAGGAGAAAAGCTGAGAAATAAATAATATAAAATGGGTCAAGAAAGATCCACTGCGGTCCCCAAGTCTATGTGGAAGATGCAATGGGAGAATGAATAATGATGGAAACATCATATGCAATGATTCCCACAACAAGCCCATGCTCGTAGCTCTGCAGGTTCATCCCTGAACTTCCTCCTCTAAACTATTTCTTTAGTTTTTTTTTTAAAGTTAAAAAATATATATTAATATGTGCGCTACAAAACCATTCCATGAGCTCCTCAAAGTGCATTCTGTTAGAACAAATATTTCCATATATAAATATTATTTACTAGAAAGTTTTTTTTTTAGTAACTAGGGGAATCAAAAACTGGAGCTGGGCTGGTACTCACGTGACATGGGGTCCGGGATCCATTCCTGCTACTACTATACCCCAAGGTTCCCCGCACCCTTAGCAAGACATGGGACACAGGTAAACCCAGGTGGGATTTGATCTCGTGACCTCCAATTTACAACAAGTGACTTCATAACAATTGAACCGCCAATGAGCCACACCCGTGCAGGCTATTATTTACTGGAAAGTTAACATTTCATAGATAACAAAGATTTATCCGGAGTATTTAGTGACATTTTATTCATATAGTAAGACAACATGAATCTTTCCTCTGTTTTTTGTTTTATATTGTTTGACAGGATGGTGGTATTAACATTGTCCACACAGTTCCAGTAAAAACATATTTATATGTGTATTTAATATATTTCTGTCTTAAACTTTAAAATTTGTGTGTTGTTTTCGTTTTAATACAATGGTTAAAGAAATATTGTCAAATACAAACACAAGTTTCCACATCAGTGAGGCAACGGTATTGTAATATAGCATTTAAATGCGAGCTGATATTCTGGTGGAAAATGTGTGTTGGATAGATTGATTGTTTATTTCCTTTGCAGGACACATGGAATGTGACTCCAAAACCACATATGTTGGTGGAATTACCCCAAGAACACACTTTTCAGACAACATTAGCTGATTTAATTGTATGCCCATTTTTTATTTCATAGAGTATTTTGATATTTTCCATGCCTAGAAAAATGACCACTTATGTATAGGTCTAGGATTGGATTATTTATTTAATTTACCAATTTAATTTCCAGCCAACACAATGGTTTTCTATTTATTAGGACAACTCTTTGCAAGCGATATGCGCCAATGGACCTGGAGAAAGGCGATTGATAAGGTAAGGGTTCTTGCATTGCCTACATTCTCCCTAGGAATTAAGATTTTATATGACTTGCTTGTACCTGTCGTATAATATAACTTTGCTATTTTCATTTCTAGCCTCTTCATCATGCTTCCTATCCAATGTTTGTATAGAAACATAAGAATATCGGACTTAACTATCTTTGTTGTGTTCTTTCTATACCATTCCCTACTTTTATCACTCTTATGTTCTCTCTATGCATTTCCCACCTCTATTTTTTAACCACTTTCCCTCTATTAGAACTGTTTGTTTTCAGATTTTGGCTCCATTTCTTCATCGTTTCTTTAAATTACTATTCAAAATTGTGTTTTATTTTTCATTTTCTACCAAAATCTTCGAAGTTTTTGTTCCCGTTTATTTTCTACCAAACCAAAATATTGCACGAGAAGCCTTTTTTGGGTGGAAATGGAGGTGATTTTCCTGTCGTCCAAGCTTCTTCCAACCTTCTCATGGGGAAGAGGAATCTCAAGTTTTAAAACCTAGTAAGAGCAATTATCCTTTATCCTCCATCTCTAAAGCTACCATTTGTAGTTATATTACAAGTGTATTATGATAGATTTCATGGTTTGTCATGGGAAGCTTTGTTGGGGTTGAAACAGAGGTATATTTCCATTCTATAGCATTTGTCTTGTAGTAATAATTTTTAGGAATTGCGGTGACATTGCCACCTCGTCAATCTTGTTTGACAAATATCTAATGTCTAGCTTAGGCTTTTCCTATTGAATATTTTTGAAGTGGATCTAGTTATTAAGGAACATATTGGGTTTGGATCATTCAACCCTACCTACTCTTTAATCAGTAAATCCTCCATGAGATCCTCAATTGACCCCATTTTCCTAACTTGGATTTTTTAGGCACTAATCACAGCTTTTATGCCATTTTAAATCTTAATTCATCTTTCATTTTCTGTTTTATAAGATCTGAAAATTTCTGTCATTTACATGTATTAAACTCATCCATAAAACATCAAATCACATGGTAGGTTTTCCCCAGTTTTTGGCTCGGAATTACCCTCTAGAAATATGGTCTGTAACACTGGTTAAATATAGTCTAAAACAGAATTAAAAGGTCCACAATACTGCACATCAATCACAAGCACTTATCGAAGATCCAATACTGTGGAAAGGAATGTACCTTTCCACAGTTTTTTATTTTTTTTTAATGATCCAGGTTTCGTCTCAATATCGACGAACATTTTTCATGGGTATTACAAAACCATCGAAAAACCAGGTGGCTTTCCACGAATACCGTCTCTATAACAACACGGTTTCGTGGAAAAACTGTCATTCAACTTGCATATTTCGTCGATAGAGATTGGTTTTCCATGGTTTTGCATGGAATAAATTTATGTTCAAATTCCAGAATGCGTCGATAGAATGACAAATGTTCGTCCAAACTGTTCCACGGTTTTACGTGGAACCAAAAATTTTCGCAGCGGTTTTTGGACATATTTTCATCGTTATAGGGACAATAATTTTTTCAATTGAGCGACGAAACTTAGAAAATGAATTACAAAAACTCAATTTCAAGGCCACCATATAGATGACACATGGCGGCTAGTTTTCATCTCTATATCGACGGCTTATAAAGTTCGTCGTTATGGAAACGAAATAAGTGCCACAAAACATCGCGGCCGTTATTGTCACAATTGAGGAAAAAAATGTGGAAATATCAACAAAAAACCATCACAAATTTGCTCATATGTATAAGTGGATGTTTTTCTCGCTGCCCAAAAGATGTAACTCATCGAGAGGATTATGGTTTTTAAAAAATTATTTTTGGAGGATTTTTCAATCAAAAGTGACACATGCCCCTAGGAGGTTTGGAACAACTCCTCACTCACGCCAATTAATCATTGCATACATTGTTGAGGAGTTATGGGTGATGACTCTTGATATTCCAAAATATCCGATGGTGAGATATCCTCCCGCTTGATCCTTATTATTGTGCATGTTTCGAAGGAGTTGTGGCCCACGACCATCAATCTATCCTATCATCCAATGGTTGTATATTCACCTACTTAATTGTAATGTCCCTTTTTGAATATTTTTTTAAATGACCAATTTTTCATTTTTCCCCAATTTCGACCTTAGCTAGTTTTGATGTCTAGACCTCCAAATTGACCCAAATGCTCCCAAATTTTCTCAGAAGGTACATGAATGATGTTAGAAATTAAATATGATGTTTGGGGATGTTTTATTACCACCCAATTACTTCTAATTTTTTTTTAATGTTCTGTTCAAAGTAGGAATCTTTATTAGCAAATTGGGGCTCCAATTCCCCATGGGTAATTGCTGGAAAGGGCTTCTCAAATAGTCCCAAAGTCACTCGAATTTTTGAACAGAAGAAGGGGATGTGTAAGGGAAATTTTTAAAGTCTCATATTCATCATGGTTCATTTTATACAGGATATTTTGAATCTTTCCAAAACATCTCCCAAATCACAATTTCGACCCTTGGGAAAAATGCACCAAATCTTCTCCCAATGCAATAAAAATGAGTAAAATGGATTCCAATGCTTAAGTAATGAACAAATAACTTGTAATAAACATTAATAAAATTCCATCCATCATAAATTTATCAGAGATATAATCCTCCATTCGAAATAATCAGCATTACCATGGCATATATAAAAATAGAGTGGAAATGGTCATTGTTTGCTGATTAAAAATCAATTTGGCATACAACTCTGGGGTATTTCGGCTTGAAAATTTCTGAGAATGAATAAAAGATAATATTTAAATTATTATAATCATAAATTTATAGTTAAATTCTCTCCCAATTTTAAATCACCAGAATTACAATTGTTCACAACAAGATAGTGCAGAAATGGCACCATTTCTTCATTCTTGAACATTTTTACATGGATTCTTTTGGGTATTTCAAACTGAGAGTATTATGAACGTGAAAAAAATATCATGTATGTCATAACATAATATAATTGGCATTATAATATTCCCCAAATAGATCAATAGCTCACCCAAAGCGCAATCCCTCCATGAGCAAGAATATGCAATAAAAACTGGAAATGGTTGAGAGAAAGTGTTTCAATAGAAGGAACCATGAGATTCACTGTAGGTTACACCTGAAAATAAAAATACATTAAATATCCATGAAATAACTAGGTGGCCTCTCCAAACACCAACTTGGATGGGAGTCTTTCACCCTCGAAATTGGTCAAGGCAAGAAAACTAGTCATCCACTAGCTCTCACAATTCACAAATGATAATTTCTCAAATGAAAAAAAGATATTATATTTCTTTATTCCTATATTTTATAAACATAATTAGAATTATAAGGTTACCAATCCATCCAAAAACTCAAGCCAATTTGAATTTGGGTGTGGGCTCAAGATTTGCCATGTGTCCTCCCTTTCCTAGCCTTTCATCTTCCCCCAATTTGAGTAGGAACCCATTGAGCTTCCCCAACTTATATGAGAGACATATTGTATGCTCTATTTCAACCTATGACTTGTCATATGTTTCATATCTCAGCATTCATATCTGATTTGTGTCATAGGTGTCATAGGTGTCTAGGGAATCTAGTCCAAGTGTCTCACTAGCTCCAAAATGCCTCTTCATCTTCCATGGGAGTTAATTTTCCACTCCAATTCAACCTGAATTGATTCATGACAATTATATTGACCTTAAAAATCATCCCAATACCCTTGTTCTTCTTATGGATTCGAAATGACAAGAGGAGGATGCCACGTGGCATAGAAAATCTAGCTTGTGTGGGTCCCACATTCTCCATGTGTCTTCATGACCAATTGCCACTTTGATTTTCCCTTGTATTTATTTATTTAGATCATTTATTAAATATTTATTCCATTCTAATGTTCAAAAACTATTTATTTTCCCCCTTATTCCAAAGCTTCCACCCCCAACCTAGGAAACTAGTATTTTTCCTCCGCGGAAATTATTTGACCCTTAGCATCAATTTGACAAAATCTAATGAGTATGGAAAATGTGATTAGGATATTGTGACCCAATGCAAAATTTGGGACATGGAAAATCCTCCCAAATATTTCTTTTCCTCGAGCAATTTCAAACATGGGTGTTGAAGAACCTGCTTTCTGTATGATTCTTTGAAGTATCCACTAAGTTTCCTAACTTTGAGTCTTTGAGATTCCATGAATATTTAAGAGAGGAACCACCATGATTGTTGCTTCACTAATATGATTGAAATAAATTTATTAAGTGAGGAATCCATCTCCCATACTGCTTGTTTCCCCGAAAAAATGAAATCAATGGGACTAAAAATGATCCCAGGGTCCCATATGATCCTCCAAGTAAGTAGATCATCATGTAGCCCATACACACAAGAATGAAGTATTATATTATATCTTCCCCAATGACATAGGTGAGGATTCCATGTCCCATAATGCTGCTCCCAAGGTATATAATGTGCATCAATATGATCTAAACCAAATAAGGAGCAAATAAAACATGAAGACTTCAAGTGGCTCAAAGAATTTTCATCAATGCTTCTGTGAATGAGAAAATCATAAAGATATAAAAAAAGTATGTGGCTGGAAACTAAAATGTTCCCCAATAATAAATCTATTCACCCCAGTGTTGGATGAAGTTTCTCCAACATAAAATGAACCAAGTGTTGAGCAAGAAAAAAAATGAGTCTTCAAGTGACTCAAATCCATATCATAGGTGCATCCATGTAGATGTGCATCATCATAAAGTAACAAAGGATTCTGTTGAAAATTTTGAATAAGAGTGTGATCCAACCATGTCATCATAAAAATTAAATCTAGGAGTTCCATACTCATCATGTGGAACCATAAAAAATAACCCTTTCACTCATACTTCATTGAGACTAATGCTGCAAAACATGGAATTGTAGGATGTAGGAAAATGAACTAACTCACCCAAATGATCAAAAAGTGTAGAAGTTTCATCATGGGAAAGATCCATATGGGTAGTATCATGCAAATCCTTCAAAAGTGTGAAACCTTTGTCATATATTGGTTCCAATGTAGAGGAATCATGATCTTCTTTAAAAATTGCATAACCTTCATCAAGAGACAATTCAAGTTCCTCTTCCACCACATCAAGTGTTTGGATATATTAAAGTTCATATTCAAACACATCAATCAGATTCAAATTTCCAAATCTCTCATGATCCACCATGTCACGAGAATCCTCCAAACAAGCTACCATTTGACAATCTGAAACATAGGAGGAAAAACAAGTGTCTTGCAATTTTTCAAGAAGTTGTTATTTTTGAATTGTGAGCTTATGAATAAATTCATTATTCTTCAAGTAGTATTCATTTAACCATTCACTAATATCAATGAAATTTTTTCTATAAAAAAGAAAAGACATTAAATTACCTTTGATGCTGCACATTGCTCTTTGAATCTTCTCCATGTATTAAAGGAAGGATGGATCCTCCAAGGAAGTAGCTCTCCAACAAGAATTTGATACCAATGATTAAGTGCCATGGAGTATGCTAAGGGAATCTTGGATATTCTTTTCATTCATCTTGATGGAACCTTCAAGAAAATTAGTCTCTTGCAAATGAACCTCCTCATCTTCTTCCTTCTTGCTTGGACCAACTTCATGAAGCTCAAGTGGTGATGGGGAAGTTGATATTGTTTCTTCTTTAACTGCTACAAGGTCTTCATTTTAATTTTTAATGGAAGTTTGGCTTGCAGCAACACTTTAAAAAGTGATCTCTATGTCACCAACATATAGGTGTGAGCACCCATCAGCAAGTACTCCTTCATAGTTCAAGCATCCATCATTAGATTCTCTTTGTTTCATTTCCAAGGTAGAATATGTCTCGAAATTATCTTCACTATTTTCAATAGAAACTTCTTCATACTCATGTGATGTCTCTTCATATTTTTTAGAGTCACTTGGGAGTGAATTTCAATCCTCTTCGTTTACTACTTCTTCTACTTCACCTATTTCAGAACTAGGCGGTTCATGGGTCTCCTCCTTTTTCTCCTTCAAGTAAGCTGATGCATTTTCCCCCTTGGTTTTCTTAAAATATATATAATTTTTCCAACTTAGGATAGCCAAAAATTCGAATCCATTCATAATATTCTTGGTCATGTCTTCAAATATGGATTCCATAATTTTTATAAGCTCCTCACCATCATATGAGGTTGCCTTTTTGTCACATGCCCCAATTTTTGCAAAAAACAATATTATCTTATTTGATTTTATTTGAGGACAATATGTTAAATTTTATGCTAAATTGTAATTGATGACTTAGCAGAGTCAAGGATATTTAATGTAATTCTGAAAATTTTAATTATAAATAATTAAAGGTGGAGACAACAGCTTAGGAGAGCTGTTAAAAGAGTGTTTACTGGTCAAATTGGTGGAGAAGACTAGGTGGAGTGCAAACAGACATGTGGCAGCATCCTCAAACCACTTCCAACTATTGCAGGTGGCAACCTCCCTACATTTGTGGTTATGATCCCCCAAGAAAGTGGGATTAGAGCAGGTGGCTCAATTAATGATAACTAACCCAAAAGACCTAGAAAATATTTATAAAAATACCCATTGAAGAGAGCTGAGGCTGCTCATTCTAGAGAAGTGATCATTCAGGTGAATGTACTTTAGAGAAATTCAATGGAAGGGAATTGTGGAAAGAGTTTGAGGGGTTAACTGCTAAGTGATCTAGTGCAGCTTTTCAGCTGAGGGATTTTACTGCTGAGTGCAGAGTATTTTACTGAGTCATTGGACTAGTCTGCTATTTGCATGCTCCACCATTTCTCAGCCAAGAAGACCAGGAACAGGTTTGTGGGTCCTGAGGAAGCGTTGTTTGAGTGCTCTCCAGGATTTTGGTAGGGAGGAACGACCTCGTAACACTGTTGTTGTCTATCCTAATCAGGTTCTACATTATTTGTTTTTACTGTGTTAAATGGATAAATTTGAATTTGTCTGTTAAATGAATGGTAAATGTTCAGTTTGTAAATTATTAGAATGGAAAATAATTCTAGTCTGTGTTTTTCCACACCTGGAAGGACCAGGCCGTACTCTAGCACAAATAGAGTATTTACAGTAGATGAAAGTAAATGTCAAGAGACTGAATAGAGTAGATATGATTCTGCAGTTCTTAGTTAGCTAAGTAATTTGTTTTAGTATTTAGATATTAGTTAAAGAAAGAATAATGATCTGTTTATTTAATTTATTGTTTAAACAAATTCATTTATTTCATTATATACTGGAAAAGAAATAGCAGTAAATAGTACAGGTAGAAGGATTAAGATAATAAGAAAATATCTTAGCAGATAAGAGGTCATGCTTATAGACAGTAACTTAATCTTTTATTTATGATCATATACTATGAAAGATAAACTGTATTATGGTAGGTTATATTTTTCTATGTTAACTTAGTATCTAGTTTCTATGCAGTAGAAATATCACAGTCAAGTTACTTTGTTACATCCAGTTCAATAAAAAAATAAAATACAAGTACTTAGTTTTATTTACTAATAATATTAACTAATCTAAATCTAACTCATACTATAAAGCAAGTAGTGTGTGATTTAAGTATTTAAAATATAAGAACAAACTAAACGAAGTTACAGAATCTATGTTTTTACTTTTCAAAGAGAACTGAGTAAATTCAACCTGTCAGCTTAAGTAAATAAAACAATAAAAATATGATAATAATTAATATATAAATAAATATCTATCTAATTACATAACTCTTTTATAATTATTAAGTAAATTATACTCGTAAAGGTATTCTACAGGGTTGAAACCCTAAAATAGAAATCATTATTATAAATGAAAATATATAAGCTACAATCCAATTATTTGGATTATTTTTTTAAATAAACAATTAAATTACGAGAGATTGTTTACAGTCCTTAAGGACAGATAAAAGAACAAATATTTAAATATCACTTAAAGTTTTCACAACACACCTGTAACATTAATTAAAACAAGTTTAACAATTAACAACACCTATTAAATAATCATTAGAGGAAATTTGGGGTCTAAAATGGGCCTTATAAGAAAACGTGCCAAAATAAGTTTTTGTGAGTTGGAATTCAAGAACCAATAGAATTTCAATAAAATAATTCAACCATAATGGTTGAATTGGCATATTTGTCATTAAAAAAAACTATTTTTTTTGTTCGTATTTTCGACATATCTCATTGTGTTTTTACTCAAATTTCGATCGGGAGAGCTCGTTGGATGCGGAATTTGATTCCGCATCCAACGAGTACCCACACTGCATACTTTTGACGGACCCCCCTACCCCAAAAACAAGAAATACCTGAAAAAACGTGATGATGATGTCATCATCACATTTTTTCAGGTATTTCTTGTTTTTGGGGTAGCGGGGTCCATAAAAAGAATGCAGTGTGGGTACTAGTTGGATGCAGAATCAAATTCCGCATCCAACGAGCTCTCCCGATCAAAATTTGAGTAAAAACACAGGGAGATATGTCGAAGATACGAACACAAAAAGTAGTTTTTTTCTTTCTTCCTCCAAAATTAATTAATATTATTTTATTATTTTGACTATTATTTTATTATTTTCCTTAGGAGGCCCATTTTAGACCCCAAAATTCCTCTAATGAGACAAATTGAAAGATTTATTTAAACAAGGGTTCATTCAAGAAAACCCTAGCTCATATTTCCTGAGCAACAAATAAACTAAATTACGTTATGACTGAGTGACAGTCTCTCAACATTAACAAAAATCTATTATAAAATATGTAATAAACAGTAAATTCTTATACACAGTTGAATAGGGTTAAAAACCCTAAATACACTGAGTTGCAAAAATATCATTAATGAAAACCGAGTCTGAGCTCGAAAGAAACCTCTTTTTCTTTTAAAAACCCAGTGTATTGCTTGACAGGCCGAAAGGCTACCAACTTAATCAATGTACAAAAACCAGCTTTGAGCCGGTGTACCCATATCTTGGCGTGGGTTTTAATAATCCAAAAACTAACATTCTTTTTACTAAACCCTACACCACTATGAAAGATTTTTAAGTAAAGAAAAGAGCATTTACAAGTCACGACATTGAGCTGGAGCCACCCTGCTGTAAGCGAGGGTTTTAAAACAAAACAAAAACTTAAACTGAAGACTAACAACCCAAGGTTGGGAAAAACCAAGGCCATAAATCCTTCCAGCTGTAAACATATTCCCCTAAGTCTGTACAAGCAAGGAGATCCATTTTGTAACTGGGGCTTACCTATAGACTGAATGCTGGTCCAAATGTGAAGTGGTTCCTTCCAACGATAAGGCGAACCATCACCTGTATTTGGAAACCAAATCATCAGTTAAAAACCTGAATGTAGATTCATAACTATAATTTTTGATAGCTTACAACTTCGTAAAAATAATTCATACCTGTAATGTCGATAACCGAGGTCATGAAGAAGGAAGACCAACACCTCGAACAATGAAGCCCTCGTTTTAACCTGAGAAGGAGGCAGCTGGATTCGAGTTACTAACCACATCGACAACTGAAGTAAGGCCAAGCAATGACAGTGGCCACACCACGAATTCAACACTAAACCACTGACTGTGTACAACACTACCCTAACGCACAACAAATTTGAGTTGCAGGAATCAATTCATTCACGAGCTGTGAACTTCACAACTTTCACCCTAAGTAACGAATCTTCAAAATGCACAGATAGTGAAGCTGGATGCGAGCAACTGCGATCCCTCATGGCCGCAGTGAACCCAACAATGCAGAGACCGAAACCCTCGCTGAACAATGAGAAATAGGGTTGCAAGGTAAAGATTATAAGTCACGTAATGCATGAAGAGGAGAGTTCCACGTGCCCACAAATTTATCCACTTCATGGTGGGTTCATTTGTATAGTCTCCACTGCCACATTTCGAAACGAATAATTGTTAAGAATTTACACTATGCACATAATGATAATGTATTATATACATAAAGTCAATATCGTATTTGTTTCAATGGAGTCAACCCTTGATAATGAACGAGGAGTGGATTATAGTTTAACCTATTATTTAAACCTTGAAATTATCTTGGAAAATAACCATTTTGTTCTTTGGAATCAATACCCTTGTTTCTTAAAGATCATATGACCTTTCCTAATCAAGATTATAAGAAAAAGATCAAGAGATTAATAGAAATTTTGAGCAAGTATGTTAATGCCTTATTTGACATTTTTCTTATATTCATGAACTATGAATGTATAAGCTTGGAGAACTAGATTTAAATCAATAAGGTGTATATTGATATATTTAACATTTGACACTAGAATAGCTCCTACTCTTTAAGTAACCTACAGTACTGGATGTAGGATAAGATACCTTATAAGTACATGATCTTTGGTCTCCATAATTTGTTACCAAGCTCTATGATGAATTGAAACAAGGTTAGGTTGGAATTTGGAGTTTAGGATAGTAAACTATCTAGAATTTTATTGCATCACCTTTACATAAAAGTAAATAGTAGGGTAATGTAAAGTTGTCACATTATGTTGATCATTAAGAAAATGGGAATTCAAGTCACAACTTGACTATTTTTATGCAGAGGATACTTTATAATTACAAGCGATGTTAAGCTGATAAATTTACTATATTGAAGCCAAATTAAGATAGAGCTGAAAAGTACATAGTAGGCTTATGTTCTGAAAGGATTAGGTCTATTTCTATAATGATAAGCATTGGTTTAATTATTAAATAATAATAGCAATAGACTCCTATGTCAGAGAAAGAGTTATGATACATAATCATGAGCTCTATTAAGAACTGGGAATAGCTGAGAGTAAAGTTAGAAGGAGGTTTTATCTATCTTAAAGATCTATCTGTTAAAAGACAAACAATAGGGCGACGTTAATAACCCTTACAACACAATATTAGGTAATATCATACGTGTGAATCAAGAAAAGAAACATTACTTTACCTTGCAGGACCTTGAGTCTTCTAAGCAAACTTTTACTCTAGCAATACTTTTATGTTAAAAGAAGTATATCTGGTTTAACGCCTTAATAAACTTTTACTAGGTAAAAAATTTACCTGTCAAGCCTGTAAAGATCCATAAATATAGATACGTTAGCAATCGCTAAGTAATCCCCAGCTAGAAATTAACTCCTCACCTACTTGACATTCAAACCATCAGTACAACTAAATATTTGAATGCAGATTATTCACATCACATATCAAAATTAAAACAATATTAATATTTATGTGTTAAAGTTAATGGTTACTTTTAATTATCTGTTTCATTTCTTCTATTAGCTGCTAGCAGATATCTAACTGCAACTGTAAACATTTTATGTTATCTCAAAATTTTAAATTATTGTGAAAATTAGGGGTTTTGACACTTTTCATCCCTAGTCATAGTTTCCTCATCCACAAAAGCGCTTTTGGGTTTCAATATATAATGATGGACCATAAATTATTGTCCTCATAAATATCATACCACATCAGATTCCAATATAATTCTTTGATACCACTGTAATGTCCCCTTTGAAATTTTTTTTAAATGACCAATTTTTTCATTTTTTCCCCAATTTCGACCTTAACTAGTTTTGATGTCTAGACCTCCAAATTGACCCAAATGCTCCCAAATTTTCTTAGAAGGTACATGAATGATATTAGAGATTAAATAAAATATTAATGGATGTTTTATGACCACCCAATTACTTCTGAAAACTTGTTTATTGTTATGTTCAAAGTAGGAGTCTTTACTAGCAAATTGGGACTCCAATTCCCCTTGGGTAATTGCGGGAAAGGGATTCTCAAATGGTCCCAAAGTAACTAAAATTTATGAAAAAAGGAAGGGGATGTGTAAGGTAAATTTTTAAAGTCTCATATGCATCATGGTTCATTTTATATAGGATGTTATGACTCTTTCCAAAACATCTTCCAAATCACAGTTTCGACCCTTGGGAAAAATGCACCAAATCGTCTCCCAATGCAATAAAAATGAGTAAAATGGATTCCAATGCTTAAGTACTGAAAATTAAACTTGTAATACACATTAATTAAATTCAATCCATCATATATTTATCATATATACATTCCTCCATTCGGAATAATCATCATTACCATGGCATATATCAAAATAGAGTGGAAACGATCATTGTTTGCTCATTAAAAATCAATTTGACATACAAATATTGGGTATTTCGACTTGAAAATTTATTAGAATGAATAAAATAGAATATTTAACTTATTACAATTATAAATGGACAATTAAAGGCTCTCCCAATTTGAAATCATCAGCATTACAATTGTTCACAACAAGATAGTGGATAAATGACACTATTTATTCATTGTTCAACATTTTTACGTGAATTATTTTGGGTATTTCAACCTGATAGTCTTATGAAATTGAAAAACATACCATATAAATGAGAAAATAATATAATGGGAATTATAATCTTCCCAAAATATATCAATAGCTCACCCAAAGCGTAATCCCTCCATGAGCGAGAATATGCAATAAAAACTGGAAATGGTTGAGAGAAAGTGTTGCAATAGAATGAGCCATGAGATTCCCTGTAGCTTAAAAATTCAAATAAAAATCCATCAAATTTATATGAAATACCAGAGTGGCCTCTCTAAACACCAACTTGGATGGGAATTTTTCACCCTCGAAATTGGCCAAGGCAAGAAAACTAGTCATCCACTAGCTCTCCCAATTTACAAGTGACAATTTCTCAAATGAACAAAAGATATTCTCTTTGTTGATTCCTGTATTTTAAAAACATCCTTAGACTTATAAGGTTACCAATACATCCAAAAACTCAATCCAATTCTAATTTGGGTGTGGGCTCAAGATTTTCCATGTGTCCTCCCTTTCCTAGCCTTCCATCTTCCCCCAATTTGAGTAGGAACCCATTGAGCTTCCCCAAATAACATGAGAGACCTATTGGATGATATATTTTGACCTAAAATGTCAGATATGTCATATTTCAGCCTTCATATCTGATTTGTGGCATAGGTGTTATTTTATATTCATCATTGTTGTCATAGAGCTAGGGAATCTAGTCCAAGTGTCTCACTAGCTCCAAAATGCCTCTTCCTCTTCCATGGGAGTTACTCTTACACTCAAATTAGAAATGAATTGATTCATGACAAGTATATTGACCTTCCAAATCATCCCAAGACCCTTGGTATTCTTATGGATTTGAAATGACAAGAGGAGGATGCCATGTGGCATAGAAAATATAGCTTGTGTGGGTCCCACATTCTCCATGTGTCTTCATGATAAATTGCCACTTTGATTTTTCCTTGTATTTATTTATTTAGATAATTTATTAAATATTTATGCCATTCTAATTTTCAAACATCATTTCTTGTCCCCCTTATTCCAAATCCCAAAGCTTCCACCCCTAACCTAGGAAAGTAGTAATTTTACTCCTTGGCAATTATTTGACCCTTAGCATCATTTTGACAAAATCTAATGAATATGGAAAATGTGATTAGGCAATTGTGACCCAATGCAAAATTTTGGGCATGACATTAATGTTAAATATTGTGCAAGTATGAAGGAGTTATCAACCAGCACCATTGATCTTCCCTGTCTCCTAATGGTCAGATCTTCTTCACTTCCTCTCTTTGTCCTAGGCAACCACATGTGCATAGGGACGATGTAGTAAGTCCACATCATTCCTCCTACTCATTTGGATTATCCATGTCACTCACCTACATGCACTAGTATAAAATGAGAGATAATTGACCAGGAAACCAAAAAATATGGTCCCCATAGTTTTTTCAAGGTATAAATGACCAAACTTGAGTGAGCCAACTAAAAATGACCAGAGGAATGACCAATTGGGACACGCGATAAAATATATGACCAGATAAAAAGTAACTAAAATAAAAATGACCACATAACAATAACATTAAGAATATGAATTGATCGTTTATTTGGTCATTTTTAGTTGTGTCACTTCGACAACGGAAAATTACAATTTTGACAGTGAATTTGTACAATTTACTAATCTTTAACACTGTAGATGGATTAAGAGGGGGTCTTTGAATCCACATGCAGTGTTAATATTTAGTAAATTGTATATAACATTATAGATCGATTCATATAATATCTATTTCAATGTGCTTATGATGTCCATATCTTATTTCACCATTTTTGTTTCCGTATTATCCCTTCGATAGATCCACCAAGTTGCATCATGTGTATCATCATAGTGTGTTGGTTGATTTGAGTCTTGGATATTTGCATCTTTCGCTTTGGGAATTTTCATGTTGTGAGTTTTGTTCCATTATGTTCAACTCATTGTACTGGTTGCATTCATATTTTGTTTGAACAAAATCGTGGTCATTTAACCCTCTCGGCGGTCTATTAAATGTTCAACAAGTTTATGTATTTTTTGTCATGTTACTTAGAAAATGTCAATTTCATGACCTCCATTAAATCTCCATATGCATCAATTTTTCATGGTTCTCCTCACACATATCATGTCGTGAAGTTGGTGTCACTGCAGTGTTTGGCTTTCCATATTGGCAACATTCATATTTTGTTTGAACAAAATTGTTATTGTTTGACCCTCTCGATAGTCTATTAAAATTTTGGAAAAAGAATCACCAATATCCTCCATTTCAAAAAGACAAAAAATATTCTCATTTTTGTAAAAATACCTTCGTCCCATATCCTTAAATAATAATAATAATATTTATGCCCTCATACTTTATAACCCCTTTGTTTTCCCTTTCCCATTTAAAATAATGAAATTATAAAAAACCCTAAATTATTTTCTCTACATCCCTATTAACATTTCATTTTTCCCTATATATTAACAAATTAAAAAACAATAATATAACCAAAACAAATATATTAAAGAGAGGAAAACTAAATAATAATAAAAAGTAAAAAGAGGGAAAATAAAGAATGTGAAGGAAAATAGAGAATTAAAAAAAGAGATTACGAGGAAAAATAAATAATAATAAAAAAGTAAAAGGGGAAAAAATAAAGAATGGGAGGGAAAATAGAAAATTAAAAAAGAGATTAGGAGTCAAAATAAGGAAACATAAATGAAAATAGGTAATTTTTCAAAATATAACTTCATAGATTTGATAGGAATGAACTCTACACATTTTGGTAGAATTGACCAACGATCTTCACATTCACGCAGAATGGATTATAGATGGATTCTTCAACATATTGGACCTTTCTTTAACACCACACAGTTGGTGGACCAGGTGGATTTTCTCATGCAGATTGGATTTATCTTCACTAAGTCATCGTGAGTACTTTAGATATACATAACTGAAAGCTTTGCTCAGATCTAGATCTTGGTCCAATTTCAGAAGCGACCGATCCTAGTACAAACACACACACACACACACACACACACACACACACATATATATATATATATATATAGAGAGAGAGAGAGAGAGAACCCAGAAATCTAAAATTCAATCAATTTGGTAAAGTATTTGTTATACTGTGAAATGGCACTTCTTCGTTTGAGTACTAACACTAAATGCGTCGATACACAAAAGGACAATATGGATAGAAGTTGCCCAAAACCTATAGAGGAGCATGTGCCTTGATACACCTTATTCGTGCCAGTCTTTCCCATGTTTTCTAATGAGATTAACTTGTAATCATGACTATTGACATTGCACCTCGCCACTAATACACTTGTGAGGATTTTCCCACGAAATCCTTCCACGTTTTGAACATCCGTGGATTAATACTTCATTTTTTTTTATCACGGCGGAAAAACCACGACAATATTGACGTTTTTAATTTTCAACGAACGTTTGTCTCTATATCGACAATATATGGCTATCTTTGCAGACCTGCAAAACCAATGCCAGATTTCAAAGGTTGTTTACGCGCGGGTCAAGTTGTAATTAATGGCATTAATATCTCTTGGTTGTCTACACGCGGTTCAAGCTGTAATGGATTTAATAATTATCCTTGCTGAGTTAGAGCAGGCTTCTCTTTTTGCTCTTTTTGTTGAAGCTTCACAACTCTACTTAGATTTAAAATTTTATTTTGTATTACAAATATGTTGGGTCTGGGTGAAGGGGTACCTGTCTGAAAGAAGTATTTTATTTATAAAAACGATCAACAAGCTGCATCAACTGCCTCCCAATCCCTCTCTGATAAGCACACAAAGTGTTTCTTGAGTCTCCAGGATAAAAACTCAATCCTTCTATAATTGAAAGCGTAATGTGAGAATGTGCATGGAATCATCTATCCATTGTAACGCCTGACTCATGCATTTTTGACACATTTGCTATAGTTGTGATTGATTGAACGCATATTGAGCCCAGATTTCTTTATCAACCATATCCAAAACTAGAGAGATCAGTCATACTCTGCAACAATCATTTAGCCGTAAATTCATAAAAGGTAAGCATGCACCCTTTTTTTGGGGATACAAACTAACATTGAGGCTCAAAATAACAGTTGTATTCTTTGGGTCATGTACCTTATGAACAAATTTAACAACCCTGCAACTTCCTCCTTTTATTTAAATCAGAGGAATTGCAACAAGAGGGTCTAGTCAACAATGACTCTAGCCAATTTGTTTTTTTTATAGATCCGATGCTCCACTAAGCTATTATTTGTTGACATAGTGTTAATCACTTTCTGTAGTAGAAGGACAACCTTAATTTGGACCATTTGGGCCACCTAGTGTTCAAATTCCCAAAATATCGAGGTCTCCTTGTGAGTAAATCAAAGGCCACTGCAGAACACTTGTTGGCATCAATGAAAACTTCAGTCTGTTAGACACAATTCTCATTGAGATGTGGGGGTGAATCAATGAGAAAAGGCATCAACTCAATTTCAACTTTTTCTACCAATCTTATATCATTATTTCACAATTTCTTCAACAACATATTTATCAAAGAACAATATCAACTAGGCACATGTCATTCATCAATTAAACACATCACTATCAAGACATTGCATAAGGGACACAAGATATAGTTTTTTAATATTTATATAAGTGGAGACTTCAATCTCCAATATGGGCTACAGCCCATAAGATGGCACCACCCACCAGAATGGTTCAGTTAGCTACAACTGACTGGGATGCTACAACATCCAAAGAAGCTTCAACTTGTCAAAAGACCAATAAGTCTTTCCCCATCTCCACCCAACCTCCCTATACAAATTTCAAATTACAAATTACAATTGATACATCACACTCTTCCAAAGTTTTCCACATGCACACACATCAAAAATACCAATCAGCAAGTCTTCATTCTGTACTCAGCAAGTCATTCAACATACAACATACTGCAACCCTGTCTCAACTCTGTCCATACACCATTAGTATCTTGTCTTCAGTACTGTCCACATCAGCATATAGGCTTCCAAACTGTTTAATTCAACATTTATATCATGTGATCACCATAAGGAAACCTACAAGCATGGCTAGATAGCCATTTCAACAATGAATAAGACCATATCAAAATATAAATCTGTTGACACACACACAACCTCTGGAAAGCATTTCAAAATAGCTTCTCAACATCTTTTGAACATCAAAACATATTTCTTCCCATTTTGGCAGACTCCTATTTCACACGTGTGAACACTCTATGGAGGCCTGAAGTCATGAGCAGATGGAAAAATTACCAAAGAATGGATCCATGACATTTGATAAATTTACTTGCACAAAGACAACCCTTGGAGGGAATTTCCAACTGAACTCTCAAACTCTTGTTTTTAACACTTGGCTCAATTTCTTTTGTTCTCACTATGCAAAATATTATTTTTCCTATTTTTGGCAGATTGATGTTTTGCATATGAGACCATGATAAGACAACCTGAAGGTATGGATGGATAGTCCATTCACCAAGGAACATGCCTATGCTACCTGATGAATTTTATCATCAAAATAACCCCTCCTTGCAGGCATTTCAAAATGCCTTTTCAATTTCCTGAATCTAACACAACCAATTTTCTTGTGTTTTTAAAATGCAAAATAATATTTTTCTTACATTTGGCAGATTTATATCTTTGTCGTAAAACACTCCACAGGATAACTGAGATTATGGTTAGATGCACCCATCCACAATTTATAGCCTAACACTTTCATATTATTTTTCTCATCATCCTATGAGATAGGGCGGGAATTTCCCTGAGGCCATTGAGGCAGTTTTTCCAGTACTGGAATAGTGCAAAACAAGTTGAAACTCTGTTTTGGACGACCATTATCTTTTTCATAAAAGATATTCTTTGATAACTGAGACCATGGTGATATATCCTCTTCAACAAGCTGTAGGATGATAGATTCAGATAATTTTTATCATACACCTATAAGGTATGGCGGGCATTTTCCCAAGGCCACATGAGCTAGTTTTTCCAACACTTAGACAAGTTTCTTAGTCTGGTCCAATCTGCCTAAAACACTGTTTTGCAGGTTCATAACTTCTTCTTCAGATACTTCCAAGAAAATCTGAAGACATGGTTAGTTAGGCCAAATATCAATGTACAAGTCCCCCATATGGTGCGGGAATTTTCTTCAACACACCATTTGTGGCGGGAATTTTCTTAAGGCTACCTGAGTGAGTTTTCCAACACTTAGTCATTTTCCTGTTTTTCACCAAATTACCATACTTTTCCAAAATGATTGTCATTAATGTTGTCATCAATGACAATCCTATTCATCACAGTCTTCATGTTTTTCTTTATATATATTGGTATATAATATACTGCATTTATAAATATACTTATATCTAATGTATTTAACAAGTTATTGTTTGGTATGGTGTAGGTAAGACAATTACTTGTCATTACAAGGATTTTTCACTAGAATGAAAATGCGAGGAAGCTTGCTCAGTTTAGAGTGGCATTAGAGGAGAGGGGAGATGGAAAATGTTATTTCCCTTGCTCTGATTGCAAGGGATTGCAAAGAAGAAGAATTTTAAGAATGATAGTTGAAATACATTGTAGGGAGAAGGGGCACATCGAAGGGGGTTATGAATATCGTCCCTTGGTAAGAGGTTATTCAATTTTTAATGTATTCTCTGTAATAGTCATCATGTCATGAATTTCAGGAAAATGTCTTATCATTTTATTATATGGTCTATACACACTAATTTTACTACGTTGTTTGTAAATATATAGACAATGCCCTGAAAAATGTCCCCTTCTAGAGAGTTATTTGCCAAGTACTAGCAAAAATACTCATTTACAGGGTGACAAACATCTAGATCAGAATATTGAAGCTGATGAAGTTCTTAATGATGATATGGATGGAGATAACGTTAGTGATTCAAATCAGGAAGATGAGATACATAGATTGATCCAAGACACATTTGCTCCAATGGATGAGGAGAACCAGGATGATAGTCGTGATGTTGATCCTCTACTCGAGAAGGCATGTCAACCTCTTTATGAAGGCCCAAAAACAAATATTCTATCTGCTATATTGTTATTAGTGAACTTGAAGGTTTTGAATGGTTTATCAAACACCTGTCTCACACAGATACTAAGGTATGTAATTTGTTAATTATTTATGTCTGCATGTTCACATGTACATAAAGGGTTGCCTTTTTTCCTATATTTGTATTGTTATCTAATTTGTAAAGTATGGATGTGATATTGATGATTACTATTGTTTACATTGACTTAGTCTTTTGAATTTTGTAGATTGTTAGGTGAATTTCTATTACCAACGTCAAATATTTTACCACACACATATCGAGAGATATATGTGATTATGAAAGAATTTGGAATGGAGTATCAAGCTATTGATGCATGTCCTAATGATCATATCATATACTATGGACAATATGCATTAGAAAATGAATTCCCACAATGTCAAACAAGTAGGTATTGAACTGATAAAGTGACAAAAAAGGTGCCTCACAAATTTCTTTGTTATATTCTGATAATTCCACGTCTCCAGCGGTTGTTCAGGTGTCAAAGTATAGCACAATTTATCGATTTCCATGCAAAGAAAAGAATTCAAGACAACGTTCTTCGAATACCTACAGATGGGTTTGAATTTAGGTGCATCGAAGAAAAGTGGCCAATTTTCAAAGAAGAACCTCGTAATGCTAAACTTTCGTTGGTAGTTGATGGTGTCAATCCATTTGGAGAGATTCATTCTACCTACTCAGTGTGGCCTATTTTTGTTATAAACAATAACCTTCCTCCTTGGATTTCGGTCAAGAGAGAGCACACAATGTTGGCAATGATTGTTCCAGGTATTTAATTAATTTGTATCTTTTTACTTGAAAGTCTAATCACTAAATATTTCATTTCTTTGTTTCGTGCATGATAATTATGTCTTTTATATATAACGACATATAGCTAAATATAATTAATCATGTATGTTGGACCAATTAGGTAAGTACCAGGTTAAATACATGAACGTATATATTGAGCCTCTTATCGATGAGTTGTTGAAGTTATGGGCTGGCGTCACTATGTATGACATCTCTAGACCAATAGGGAAAAGAGGATTTCAATTCCATGGAATACTTGGATGGACAATTCATGATGCTCCCGGGTTAACACATTTTTGTGGTATATTGTTACTTTCTTTTGTTCTTTAATATTATATATATCTATTGAAAATATCATGCATCATTTTAAATGGTAATTCTAATTCGCTACACTAATTCATATATCTCGATGTCTTCAAACAAAGAGTAAATTTGCATGTCTAGCTTTCGGTCCTAGGATAAAATCTCGTCGTTCAAGGAGTTTAGCAAAGGAAGTGTTTGATGAGTATAGGCACTTTCTGCCTAAGAACCATAGTTATCGGAATACATACAAAGAAAATTTCAATGGTAAAGAAGAGAATGGAAAAAAACCACGAAGAATGACTCCTCACCTATGGAATTTGGAATATAATAGAAATCGTCAAGGTATGCCAAATTATTTATTTATTGTTGGACACTGTTGAGTATGGTTCTCATTAATGTCAAAGGAGGTCATTAATGACAAAAGAAGTGTTGATATTGCATGTGTGATGAGGTTGAAAAAAACATGTTGGTGTCCTAATGTCTCATGATGTCATTGTCACATTCTGGTAGTAGTTGGTAATGGTATGATAATTTGGGGATTTTGACCAAGTGTTGAAAAACTGCCCAAAAGCAGTTGCCTTATGAAAATGAAAACGATAATTCATAAGAAGAATAAAATGCTCGCCATTAACTTCCATCCCATATTTTGTTGAAATATCTATCTGACCATGGCCCCGGTTCTCAAAAAAATTCCTTGAAGAAGAAGATACAGGTCTCCCAAAACAAGGATTTTTGGTCAAATTAGTCAGAATTGCTCTAGGGAAATGTCTGCCGTAATTTGTGGGTTGAAGAAAATGACCGTACCACCTGGTCATCCTATAGGTGTATGTTTTTTTTACCTGACCATGTTCTCACATTGGTTTGATAATTCTTGAGGAAGAAGATATGGATCTGCCAAAACAGGGTTTCAGGCTGTCTTACATGAAATTTCAGCCGACTGCCCGCCTAGGGAAAATGAAGATGAGGCTAGGAGTGAAAAAAACATAGGTGTTCTCAGTAAGGTGTAATACATCATCTAGTAGCATTAGTTCAGGTTTTGGGTGAAATGAAAAATCCACCTTAGGTTTTGGACAAATTGTCTAAGTATGGAATTATTGGTAAAATCTACGTAAGTGGCCTCAAGGAAATGCGTGCCACCTCTCATAAGATGATGAGAAAAATCATTGGAAAGTGATAGGATCTATTATTTTGGTTGGTTCATCCAACCATGGTTTTAGATTTCCCAAAGAGATCCTGCGGAGGAAGATATCAATCTACCAAAAGTGCCTCTCGCCTTCATTTGCACTATCCCAGTAAATTGCCCACCAAGGTTAGATGATGAGGTTGCAGGAGAGAATATTCACATGGTTGAGTTAGTATGATGTTCCTCACATTTTGGATGTCTCACTCCCCAAGTTTGATAATAATAAAAAAATAACCTGGGTGACTTAGGGTTTGAAGAGATTTGTCTAAGTGTCAATAAGCAGTTTGGAAGACCACTTTGAAATGTCTGCCAGATGTTGGGTGTATGTCAATAGGTTCATCAATTGGCATGGATTTGTTCTTTGTTGAAATGGATATCCATCAATACTTTAAAGCTGACTTACAATGGTCACATATGCAAAATATCAATCTGCCAAAAGTAGGAAAAATACTATTTTGACTACTTTTTCATACTTTGTCAATTTCCAAAGTTTCACAAAGTTGCCATATATTTGCAGAATGACGTCAGATTACAACAATGAATTCCTGATAGCACCAAAACACCATTATGTGTCTTTCCATCCTCACCATACATGCCACATCATCATACTTTCCATGTCATTACTTCCTTTGTCATTCCTTTTTCTTTCATTGAGTTTACCCTGCCATCATGTCTTTGGTTATCCTTTTGTCATTCACTGAACTCCTTTGATATCAATGAGAATCATATTCAACTTGTATCATATATTATATAAATATTTGTTTTGTTTTTAGTGAATTATGTTCAGCACGGTATATTGATTCATTAGTGTTAATTTGATTTTGTTGATGTCATGAATGACGTTAAGGCACGAATGGGCTTCCACGAGGAATGAAAATTTACCCGATGAAATTCAGTAGGTTGACATACTATGAGCACCTACAAATAGTTCATTTGTTTGATACAATACATATCGGGAAGAACATAACATAATTTTTACGGCGAATATTAGATGGAAGGACTGACAAAGAAAGAATTGGAAATATTTGTAGTGACATCCAAGAAGCTAATCACGCATTGCAAAGTGTGATCATTAATTCTAATGGTGATGGTCGTCAACAGAATATTAGTCTTCCTTGGTGCTTGATGGAGCAACAGAGCAATATTGTAAAAGGGGTTATCAGAAAAATCAGGTTTCCAACGGGGTTTTCCTCTAACATAAAGAATATCTTAACGAAAAAAGGTGATTTTGGTGGGGTTAAAACACATGACAAACATACATTCATTAAGGTAATTGTGATTTTTTAATATATTTCCTTATTGGTATGCACTATTTTATTAATTTTATTCTCTTATTTGGAAATAAATAATAATTATGTGTTTTTCGATGCAGTATGTTCTACCTTTATCTCTCCCAGAGGACTTTGACAACAACATAAAACAAATTATTTATGTTCTTGGAAAATACATGAGGTAAGTAATTAATGTTTTATATGGAAAATGTACTTGGTCTGTGATTTTCCGCATAACTTATTTAGATATTATGTTTTTCCCGCAAATTTTATATATGGCTTGATATTATTTTATTGCATCATTTGTAGGTGTCTTTCCTCAAAATAAATCCATAAAGAAGATATAAGGTATTGGAAGAGAGAAATTCCCCGACTAATGTGTGAAATGCAACAGTATCTACCTCTAGCATTTTTCAATGCACAAGAACACTACCTCATACACCAATTTGAGGAGATTGAATTATGTGGACCGGTACGCACAAGGTTGATGTGGATGGTGGATAGGCAGTTGAAGGATCTTGTTAGACAAAGAGCACGTCCCGAGGGCTCTATGGTATATCAATGCATGGTGTATATTAGTAAATAACTACCTAAATTAGCAGAAAATATGAATGTGCCTCACATTTGGCATCTCAACTCCATCAACAAATTTGAAGGGGACGTCCTATTGGGGAAAGGTACAATGAGGACCGTGAAAGGTAATTATTAGATTTTGTGGAATTAATATATCATGTATTTTTCCAATTTTATTTTATCATATTGATTTGTTATTTTTTTATTAATCCTGCATATTCAACTGTATTAAACTATGCATGTAATGATATCTAATTAATGATAGTGAATTGTTATTTTTTCATATAGTTACTCAAGTGTGGGATGCTTTACATGTATACATTGCAAACAACCTTGATTGGATGGAGAATTGGATAGAAGATTGTGAAGAATGCTTCGGTAGGTTATCATGGGAAGGGGTCAGTGAGGTGATCAAAACAGCTCATCGTCATCGACATCAAATTCCTGATCTTACATCGCAAAGGGAATTTGATTTAGCCTATGGTTTAAAAGATAAAAGGGAAAGTAAATTGTTTACTCGCATTTTTCTAGTTAATTCCCATTTTTTCAATGTATTCGGTTTGTTTAAGTTTTCAAATATATTTTCTAAGGTCTATAAGAAATTTATTAATTCACAATGTATTTGTTACTTGTTGTCAATGTTTCAGTTGAAACATCACAAGGCTATGTGGTGTAATGGTTGTAAATTTCATATCAAAATGTTGGATGATAAGATGAAAACCTCAGATTGTGGGATAACTGCAGTGTTTAAGGTCGCCAATGTTTCCTCTAGAAGTGGCAGACATCCAGAAGAAACTGAGAATAGGTACTATGGGCATTTGGAGGACACAATTGAGTGTGATTTTAATTCCTTTAAAATAGTTTTGTTTGAGGTGAGGTGGTACATGCTACAGATGCATGAGCGTGATCCTAAAAGAACTTTTATTGAGCATGCTAATAGATTTACCATGGTTAATACAAGGGAATTTGAACTGGGTATAGAGCCTTACGTTCTTCCAAGTCAATGTGAGCAAGTCTTTTACTCAGAGGTACCAGGTAAAGCAGGTTGGTCATATGTTGTTATATACGATCCAAGAGGAAGACTAGTAATGTATAATCATGTATATGATGAAGATAATCACGAAGAAGAAGAAGATGACGATGATTCCGATCAGGAGCAGGTGGTTGCAGTCGATGTGTTTGATGAAGAAGTTGAAGAGGTTGATCATCCAAATATAGTAGACTATGATCTCATTGACAATGTAGATGACTATATTAGCAAAGATTTCGTTGATGATGATGTTGATGTGAATGAGCCTTTCATTAATATGTATTTTGAACTGGATCCTGATATAGATGTTGAGTTGGACGAAGAAGAAGATCATGAATGATATTTAATTGTTGAAGAGTAGAGGCACATGTTTATATCTTTTATGTCATGATGATATTTATATGTTTTTATTTCCACATTCCTTTTTTATATGTTTTTATTTCCAAGGTGCATACCCAAGCAAAGAGTTGATTTGTTGCTGAAAACCTCTTTGCGGGAAGAATTTGTGAGCTTGAAAATCAGTCTGTGGGGAGAATTTGTGAGCGTGAAATACAGCACGTGTGCATCACCTCAACTCCACTTCGAACCTGGACAACCATGGCCAAACTTCAAACAGGGGCGTCCAGCATGACGAGCGCAGCTGAAATGGAGGCATCCTCCTCTGCAACCCCTGTTGAAACACAGTCGTCCACAGATGATAGGGTAACAGTAAAAAAATTATACGAGAAATTTGATGCATGGAGAGATGTAAATATGTGGCCACCAGGTATGGAAACTATCCTGAGGAAAGCAAAAGTTTTCGAAATTTTGTGGGGAATGTTTAGTAATGCTGATGAGGAGATAGATGAGGAAATTTAGAAATATGATGCTGGGAATACAAAACTCATAATTTTTGGGAAGCGGGTATACCTCGACCTTGATTTGGTTTCCCGAGCTACAAATATTCCACGTAGACGGGGAGCGATTTTAAGCTCAAGGAAAACCCTCGGACAGGAGAAGAACCAGATGGCTAGTAAAATTTGTGGGCGAGAAGTAAACGTTTAGAGGAATGGTTTAAAAATGAAAGATGTCCCTCCCAGAATATACAAAAATTTGATTCAGATTGTCCTTAGGACAATTCTGAATCATCACAGGGATGAAATTTTTGGTGAATGTATGCGGGTAGTGATACATTAGGTGGAAGATATACCTGTAGATATTCCTTATCTACTGGCTAAGAAACTCCACTCTGACCTACAAGAGAGCCAATTAAGGAAGGTTAAATTTAGTTTCCCGTGCACACTTCAAAAAATTATTGATTTATGTCGACCCCATGCTACTGAAACAGAGATTGGTGATATCAATCAGCATGGAAAATATCTTTGCCAAAACCACTTGTTCATAAAAGATACGTTAAGAAACGTAAAAGCAAGGAACATAACGAGGAATTTCCAGTATAGTCTCCTCAACAGAATGAGGAATTGGTACAATATCCTGAGCACTAAGGGGAATTACCATTACACCCTGCTGAACAGAATGAGGAATCGCCAGTAGAAAGTCTTGAGCACCATGCTGAATTACGAGTACAGTGTCCTGATTTGGTCACAAATGATGAAATTCATGCTGCCATAACTTTGAAAGAGTTTAAGGGGCATGTAGATAGAGGTCATTGGGAGGAGGTGACAGGAAATGAAATGGAACAAACTACTGCTCACTTTTCCATTCCTTAAGACATTCTTGATAGAATTCCTCCTAAACAGTTGGCAATTGAGTATGACTGTTCTTCCAAATCAGAATCAGGGGCTTCTTCTATGCATTTAGACATTGCATCATATAAGTTTGATAGTAGGTACGTGTTCATCCTATATGATAAAATGGAGCATTTCAAGGAACAAGCTTCCTATATATGCAATTGGGCAGAAGAGTGCTTGAGAAAAGATGATAATATTTTACAATGCCTAAAACAGATAGCAGTGTTGCAGAAGACAGTTGTGGATAATAATTTCAGAGTAGACATAATTATAAAAGGGAAAGAAGAAATGGTTAAATTATTATCTGAAGAAGTAGATAAACAAACTGATGTTGCTAAAAAAGAAATTCAATCCATGAGGGTTGCGTATGAAGAGGCTTTGGAAAAAGCTAATGATGAAGTGAGTGAACTCAAAGAAGAGTTGAAAAGAAGACCACCTATTCTCAATGTACCACCAGTGAGGATAGAAATGGGTCCTTTACAGGTAATGGAGAAGAAAATTAAATAATATGAATAGGTAGTACAAGAATATCAGTTGAATTTGAAAGAGTGGGAGGGAAGCCATGGAAAAAAAGTTGGAGAATTAGAATCAATAATTTTTGGTTTGAGAAAAACCATTTCTAGGAAAGCTGATAAGCTGAAAGGAACAAGGTTAGCAAGGATCTCTGAAACTTTAAAACTTAAAAGAAAAAGTAGAGGAAAAAATTTTTCCAGTGAAGAAGGTCGTGAGGGTGAAGGTAAGGGTACCAAAGGAGACGATGGTAAGGGTAAGGGTAAGGGTAAGGGAAGAAGGAAAAATACACCTAGAGGTACAATGTCCTTAGAAGAGCGAGAGAAGTCCTTAGCAAGATGAGAGAAGATACTACAAGAAATATTCTTATCAAGCCTTGCACTAGGTGATTTGTATGGCTCATCACCGTTACATAAAGAAATGAAAGAAAAGATGGCTAGGAAAGATGCAAAAATAAGGGAGCTGGAATCAAAACTCTTAGAAGGTAGAAAATTTCAGCATTTGGGATGTGATATGGAAATTCAAACACTTAAATCCAAAATTGCTGATTTGGAGAAGGAATTAAAAGGGCTAGCTGCTGCGATGAGTGCAATTCCTGTACTTCCCAATGAGACAAAGTTGAGGGAAAAAGAGTAGGAGAAAGAAATACATAATCTGAAATGTGAATTGACTAAAGTTAAAAACCAGTTGAAACATACCAGAGACAAATTGGATGTTAAGGAAGAACATGAATTAACAAAGTATAAGAAAAATGTGGAAATGTTGAACAAATTGATGGTGTAAAAAAATGTTTTGCTTGAAAATTAAAAAAAAAATTCACAGAGAGTTAAAGAGCTTGAAAAGAAATCACAATAAGTGCCTTGTCCAACTCAAGTACAATTACAGTCTTCTATGAAAGGCAAGAGAGACAATTCAGATTTGTCTTCTGCTCAAGAGGATGGATTGAAGCCATCTCTGAAACATGCTAGACATGTATAAATCAATGTATATATGTATTTATCGACAGTTAATGAAAAAAATATTTGTATGATGGAGTTTTGTATTTATCGTCATATAATGAAAAATGATTTTTAGTTGGCATATCACTTTATACATGTATTTATTGAAAGTTAATGATTTTTTTTGTATGGTGGAGTTTTGTATTTATCGGCATATAAGATAACATTATAGATAATTCATCTCTGAATCCATTGTTTTCAGTGATCAATATGAGACTACTTGTAGGTTGTGAAAGAAAGCATCAATCTCTTCGAAATAAGTTAAATTTATGTATGTTAATTAAATAATAAACTCTGTTATGTTTATGTCTCTTATTTATTTCATATTTTTTTAATTAACTGGATGAGCAATCTCTATTTAAATCTCTGGCTTGTGCGGGCATCTAAAAAACTTTTTTATTATATATTTTTAAGCTATGTGAGGGCAAACTCATGCGCTGTGTGAACATGATTTTTTTCCACATGGAAGGTTAATTTTTCATTGATGTGACCTCCATAAGGAAAAAGGAAACCATGATTGGATAAACACTTCAACAAGGAACAAACACATGTAATTTGATGAATTAATTGTCACACACACATCATGTGATGGGCATTTGAAAATAGCATTTTAAACTACAGATTTACCACTTGGAAAAAATTATAAAACCCTAAGTCAACATGAGGGATTTTTAATTTCACCAACTCCTGAACCAATGATACCAGATGATGTAGTACATCCCATTCAACACAATCAAACTGATTTCCCTAGGTCAATGTGATGAGATTTTTTTTTTCATCCAATTAGAGGTGTGAGACACCCAATCGATAGAGGCCAACATGGTGATTCCATCATGACCACTTTCATCCTTTGAAGCTTCTTTGTCTCTCCTCGACAGGCATTTTCTTCTTCTAATGAATTACTTTGGACATTTTCATAACGTAACTGCTTTAGGGAAGTTTTTTATCACTTAGTCAAATTCCCAAAATTATCATACTCTTGCAAACCACTATCAGAATGTAACAAAGACATCATGATACATTAGGACACCATCACGTGTCTTTCGAACCTCATCACATCATGAGACTCATATTTTTTTCATCTGTCCATCACTAAGCAAACTGAAGGTATGGTTGGATAGCTAGTCCACTAAGCAACAAGACCATCTCACCCTTAGAATTTACTAAGACAACCTGAGCCTATGGCGGGCATATCAAAATAGCTTCTTAACTTCTTTTGAGCATCAAAACATATTTCTTCCTATCTTGGCAGATTCCTATTTCACATGTGTGAACACCCTATGGAGACCTGAATTCATGAGCAAATGGAAAACTTACCAAATAATGGATCCATTACATTCGATGAATGTACTTGAACAAAGACAGCCCTCGGTGGTCATTTCCAACTGACCTCTCAAACTCCTGTTCTTAACACTTAGTCAATTTTTTCATACTTGTGAATATGCAAAAAAGTTTTTCTTCTATTTTGGCAAATTGCTATTTTCCTCATGTCGTCACCATAACAAAAACTAAGAACATGGAAAGATAGCCACTTCATCGAAGAACAACCCCATACCCTCAGATAAATTTATCATCATCAGGACAATCTCTGGCAAGCATTTCTGTGAAACCACTTAGGAAGTTTTTCCACTACTGGAATAGTGCAAATATGGCTTGGAGGCACTTTTGGCAGGTTGACATCTTCCTCCTTAGAGACTCTCTAGTGAGGCAAGTGAGATTTTTGGTTGCTCCATACAACACTCTAGAGACTCACATTCTCAATACATTTTTCACATCATCCTATGAGGCATGGCGGGCATGTCCTTAAGGCCACTTGGGAAGATTTAACACAATTCCATACTTATACAAATTTCTCAATTAGGTCTAATCTACCTAAAACACCCTTTTGGCAGGTCCATAACTGTTTATTCATCCACTTCCAAGGAAATCTAAAGACATGGTCAGGTAGGCCAAAGACCAATCTACAAGACCCTTATGTGCTGTAGGCATTTACTCTAACCCATAATTTAGGGCGGGCATCTTTCTAAGGCTACTTAGCCATTTTTGCATCCACCGGTGAAACACCGTGTTTTGGAAGGCATGTATCTTTCTCCTCAAGAAAAATTAAAGCAAACTCAAATCATGAATAGGTATCCAAACCAACTAGCCATAGGACGGTACCATGGTGCAAACATTCTTCTCAAACCATGAATTGTGGTGGGCATTCTCTTAAGGCTGCTGGGACCAATTCTTCCTTAAATATATGTTCTAGTTTGGTGAGGCAAGTGAGATGGTTGTATGATCCATAAAACACTCTAGAGACTCACATTCTCAATAAATTTTTCATGCCATCCTATGAGGCATGGAGGGCATTTCCTTAAGGCCACTTAGAAAGATTTAACACCAATTCCATACTTAGAAAAATTTCTCAATTTGGTCTAATTTGCCTAAAACACCCCTTTGGCAGGTCCATAACTGTTTCTTAATCCACTTCCAAGCCAATCTGAAGACATGGTCAGGTAGGACGAAGACCAATCCACAAGACCCACATGTGCTACGGGCATTTACTCTAACCCATAATTTAGGGTGGGCATCTTTCTTAGGCTACTTAGCCATTTTTGCATCCACCGGTGAAACACCCTGTTTTGGCAGGCCTGTATCTTTCTCCTCAAGAAAAATTAAAGCAAACTCAAATCATGAATAGGTATCCAAACCAACTAGCCATAGGACGGTACCATGGTGCGGGCATTATTCTCAAACCATGAATTGTGGCAGGAATTCTCTTAAGGCTGCTGGTACCAATTTTGACTAAGGCTGCTGGGACTAATTCTTCCTTAAATATATGTTGTATTTTGGCGAGGCAAGTGAGATGGTTGTATGCTCCATACAACAATCTAGAGACTCACATTCTCAATACATTTTTCACACCATCCTATGAGGCATGGCGGGCATTTCCTTAAGGACACTTGGGCAGATTTAACACCAATTCCATACAGGGTAGCAATTTCAGTTTGTAGATTTCTGCGGTGAGATAAGTTGTTGTAGGGTTTTTTTGGACAATCCGTAGTAGACATTTTTAGGTCGACGTTTCGATTCCGAATCTGGAACCATCATCAGGACAATTAGTCAATTGGTAAAGCTACAGCTTTGGATTTAAATCCAGAGCTGCAGCTTTACCAATTGACTACTTGTCCTGATGATGGTTCTAGATTTGGAATCGAAACGTCGACCTAAAAATGTCTACTACGGATTGTCCGAAAAAACCCTACAACAACCAATTCCATACTCAGACAAATTTCTCAATTTGGTCTAATCTGCCTAAAACACCCTTTTGGAAGGTCCATAACTATTTCTTCATGCACTTCCAAGCCAATCTAAAGACATGGTCAGGTAGGCCGGAGACCAATCTACAAGACCCCCATGTGTTGCGGGCATTTACTCTAACCCATAATTTAGGGTGGGCATCTTTCTGAGGCTACTTAGCCATTTTTGCATCCACCGGTGAAAAACCATGTTTTTACATTCACCGGTGAAAAACCCTGTTTTTGCATCCACGGTTCATTCTTGTTCACGGGTTGGTGTCTACACTATCTTGCTTCCATAACTACAGTTGGCTCAAGTAAGTGATTTTCTTTTCCTTGTGACAATTGTAAATTGTAATGTGTAACCCTGATATATTTTCTTTGGATTTTGGATTTTATGAATTTATCTATGAATATGAGGGTTGTTGTTATGCATCCCCAAATTATATTTTTCATCCTTACATCCATATGATATACAATGAGTAATGCTAATTGAATATATACATATCAACAACAACCACAAGCCCCATTATCATGATAAATATGTGGGAAAATCAATGTATGAAAATGGAAACCACTTGTAATTGAATAGGCATGCAGTAAGCTAATTGGTGGTTAATTCAGAGAGGGATGTCTCACTATTTACAAAGTTTTCATACGCAATATATTCAATCAAAGACAAGTCAGAAGGTCATATTTATGAATAGAACAAGTTTGTTTTTATAAAGTCTGGTGGGACGATCATGGAGGGGACCATTGTGAATTAATGGAGTCAACAATCCAGTATGAAATATGTTGTAGGAGGTAAGGAATCATGAAAGTTTACAGACAGAGGTAGGATAGTCATCCATCCTTCAATATGGAGATATTTAGCAAGTGATTAGCAGATAGGAGAAAACAGTCCATCACGCAGAGCACCTAACTAAGGTGAATTATGCATGACTTTAGAAGAAAATGTTTGAAAATGCTTGAACAATGTGTTGAGAGCATACAACACGAATTCTGGACCATATACACTAATGCTCAAACATGAAAAGAAAATACAAACTGGAATGAAAAATGAGATAAACATTCACGTAAAGAAGTTACTTATTGAAGAAAAAGATGACACATGAGGATTCTCTGCCATGAAAGGATTATCATTCCTCTACAATTTTATTCATATCTGGAAAGATTGAAACACGTTAGAGTGGAGAGCCTATGCTCTTGAAAAATCCCAACCCTTCTCCCCTCCGTGGGGAGAAATTTATACTATCTCTGTCCCCGAGGATAATCCTCAAAACAGGACATGAAACTGTTTACACTAGTCATAATCAACTACTAACAAATTAGAGCATGGTAATACTTCCACGGTTTACATATATTAAAATAGACATTATATATGGACCATTGGGCTCAACCACCTGTCTTTCTGTCGAATCAGCAACATGTCCTTCCCTGGGTGTGTGTTTCATGCTCAAAGGAACCTTTCTACATGGTTTCCGGACTGGCAAAGGAGTTTATATCCTTTCCATGCTTTGCCTTTTCTACAACCCCCCTCTTTCCTAGTAATGTTGTTGTATGAGGGGACTTGGAGAAGGGAAGCTTTGTACTCCCCACCTCCCATGGTGCGGGTTCTCCTACAGGTCATACAGTGGGGGGTGTCTTCCACCTCCTCACCACCTCAGATAAAGTTGGCAAGTGGATTTCACAAATGAGTCGATGAAGACTTTGGACACTCGCTACCCCAGTACGAGCATTAGCTTCGACTAGTTTCTACTGAACATGGTCACCATGTACTAGGAATTTGGAATTCGTGACCTCTTTCGGGGTTTCTGGCGAGACACTCACGGTACTGGAAAACCCAGGCACCGCGCAGCCAGAGGTACAACTATTTGGAAACATTCAAAGTGCTTCACATCTAGGCCTCGATGGTTGGAGCTTTCCTGGTGTGAAAAACCAGGGCGATAGATGAGTCCAGAATCAAGCTCACCAACCATCAACACCCTAAGAATGACAAGCTTCTCAAAGCATATCACCATTTCAACTCTTTCATAATTCTTAGAATCTCTTAGCAGAATAACACTTTGAGCATTGTCTCTAATTACTGATTCATCTTATGCATCTTAATCGGCCTGGGAAGGTGGTGTTTATATAGGGTGATGAAGATGAAGATGGATATAGAGATGACTGGTCATCATAATGGTAGTATAAGTGGACATTTGGGTAGGGATCTTTGTTTTTTGCTGAGAATCCAGTCATGCCGCCTCCTTTGATGCTGCATTGATGTCCACATGGATCACGGTGTTTGGACGTGACATTCTTTTCCTTTTCACTTATGCTGATGGTGGTGTTCAGAACGATTTCGGCTAGCCACATCCCTTTGCTTAGTGTAGAGGCCAGGTTCGTCGCTTCAAAGATCTGAAATTCATGATCTCCTGTTGTTTTATGGGCAAGCCATGTGTCGGATCTCTGGAGTCGGGAAGGATGGTGAATCGGTGATTCTATGGACATGATCTTCACCTAAGGCGTGTCACAAATGACATCAAGGGATATGATTATTGGTCAGCTGGTAAGTGAGGACATCCTTTCTGTACCAGACCTGACTAGGACACCACCTTTACTAGCTTGAACGGCTCCAGACTCCAGAGTCGCCAGGGATCAAATTTGAAGGGCAGGTCTCATTTCACTTTGAAGGGCTGTGAGAAATTGAACCCTTCAATGTTGACATTTAAAAATAAATCATTCTTTTCATTTGAAAATTTAAGTGTTAAAAAAAATTCATTATTTATTAAAAACTTTGTATAGAAAAAAAATGACAATAAGAAGAAATCCCAAGTGATTCAACATTTACATGGAATTAGTGAGGTAAACCATGTACATATGATTTATCACTTCCATATTCTTTTTATGGGGATTACTCAAGAGTTAGTATAGAGGAGGAGAGACTAAAATATAGGTTGAGAATGAAGAACATGTAACGGTGATGGAAGATGATATTGGGAAAAAGCCCATTTACAAAGAGATTGATGCACTTGTTTTGTTAATGTGAACATAGCCATAACCATTAGGAGTATTGGTTTTTTGTATTGAATTTTCTTTGTCCTATTTATTTTTTGGAGGGAAATGTTTGTTTCCTATCATGCTAAAGTGATTAGAGTAGTTGATAACTACTCGCAACCTTATCTGAATGCATAATATGAAATTAGGGGTGAAAGTAGGCTCATGGGGTACTAAAGCTTATTTATGTCTATAATTGTTTTCAGAAGAGCTCCACTATTAGAACTATTATGTTACAAGGCCAAAAGAGATCAGGCATCAAATCCCTAACATTAATAAAAAAACTAAAAAGATGATCTTTGTCTAGTGCCAATGTGTCCACCTAAAACTAGTGTACTTATAACATTGTACATCCCTGGGATATTTAAAATTGTTGATCCTTGTTGTGACCACTTGATAATTGCCATAAACAATGGTTTAAATAAACAACATAAAAGTAAAATATTAGAAGAATAACTTTTCCATGACATTTTACCCTGTTTTGAAATGAACTTTTCTACATGCTATTAAAAGCATTGTATTATTATCTTTCCAGCTAAATAATTTTTTTAGGATCCACATTTCCATTAATGGCAAAAAAAAGTTACAAATACCATCACAAATCTAATTGATATGTTTGTCCATATGGACACAGTTCATGAGTAACTAGCCATTCAATTTCAAATTCCACCTAATCCCTAAGCATCGTCTCCAGCATAAGAAACCTAAGTATTAGAAGACATGAAAATTTATCTTTCAAACTTTAGTCTTGAGTCTACTAACGTCTAGATGTCAAATGGAGGGATTGATAGGGATTCTCATTTCTCTTTTCAAAACTCGGTGCATATAATTATTATTCAAACACATTGAAAAAATTATCCTTCAAACTTCAATGTGGATCTTACTAGTATTTGGATCTCACACGATAAGAAGTTTGAGAGGGATCCTACACTTATCTTTTCAAATTTTCATCTTATATTTATGTGAAAAGGTTAGACAAAAAACAAGGACTATTATATACTATAATCTCTTTGTGAACCTTACAGATTCAAAAATGTTATTTTGACAAAAAACACATTTACAATCTCTTCTCTTAAATTCTGGGTTGATAGGTTTGAGGAGTGGCATCCAAGGTAAATGTAGACTCCACTTGATATGTTGACATTACGAACCTTTATCAAGGTTCATCATCAAGACAATGAGTCGATTTGAGTAACGGATAAATATTTATTAATATGTCTTTAACAACACATTTCAAGAGAAAATTAGGAAATTGATAATGTTGACTATATAACTAAGACCAAACCCAAACCCTAAAAATGTTAACCTAGATAATAAGGAAGTCTAAGTTGTGATTAAAACAAACACCCTAAATATAGAGACATGCGCAGATACATCATTATTATTATTCTAGCTATGAAATTCCATACATATATAAAGCGGTCTCTACTCTCCCGGTCCATGGAGAATATAGTTTATTGAACTTAGATAAGGGACAACTATGTCGGGTCGGTGAAAAAGTCATTCGTTAGGTGGTTGATAAAATAATCCATTGGAATTTGGAAGGACCTTTGAATGGAGGATTGATTCCGCTCGATGGCATCTATTTTGGTTAAGTGTGGTTGCACCTACCTAAAAGAAAAAACCCCAAAATGTAAACCTAATTCTTTTAGGAAGCAAATTTTTTTATCAACCCTAAATTCAACAACTATTTTTAGAATTGAATCATGTCCTCCCCAAACGCTCAATTCAAAGTGATCAAACAAAAGCCCCAATTTTAGGTGGATTATGGCTAGTCTTTGATGTGTCAGGAGACTTTTAGAGATCATTCTTTGTTTCGAGGGCGCTCAGGGTGCATATCATAGAGCCCACTGAAGGAAGAGGAGGAAGAAGAAGATGACTCAAGTCAAAAGGTGAGGAGAGTGAGGAGGGGAGACATAATAGGGGAGATGAATACTATCAACTTGTATAGCTTGATTTGGGGAGATCAATATCAACCGTCGATCTCTAAACTACCTTCATTGGGACCGCTCAACCTTGAGAACTTTAACATTCTACTAACCCTTTTTCATCTAAATGAGTGAGAAACTTCTAGTCGTGGAATGCTTCTCACCCATTGATCTACCCAACATCTTGTTCCAACCGTTGATCTTCGCAGTCCCTACCACTTTCCACGGATCGACCGTAGATGTTGATTAGGAAGAGGGAGATGACAATGATGATGATGATGATGATGATGATGAAGATGATGATGATGATCAATGATGTTGGTGGTGATGAAAACGACAACAATGATGATGATGATGATGAGGGAGAGGATGAGGATGATGATGATGAGGATGAGGATAATAAGGATGATGATGATGTCTAGGATGAGGAAGATGAAGATGATGATCATGATTATCATGATGATGATTAGGATGAGGATGATGATGATGATGATGATGATGATGAAGATGAAGATGATGATGATGGTGACGGTGATGATGATGAATATGCTGATGAAGATGACGATGATGATGAAGGTGTGATGAAATATCTTTACCTTGGTATTCACTAAATTTTTCTGAGTTTCGCCAAAATTATAATAGAATGGTTTTGAGTGATTATTCACTCCTATAAAGAATGCACTTTATGGAACTACCAAACTGCTCAATTTGGATCTTCCTCTTTTAAGACTTCGGACTAGGTCTATAAGTATTGATTCTTCATGTGCACAAATCTAAGAATGGGAGGCTTCACAGGGCCCAAAAAGTTGTATTATTTTTTACTATTTCCTCAGATCATATTGAATTGTTAGATTAGTCCTTGGGATGGATGTTAGGAGCAATCCTTAATTTTCACTTGACTGGATGCTCCCCCTATCATGTAGACGTCTTCATTCACTGAGCTCCCCCTAAAATTGCGATGATGAAGATGATGATGATGATGATGATGATGACAAATATGATGATGATGATGACGATGATGACGATGATAATGAAAATGATGATGATGATGATGATGAAGATGATGAAGATGATGATCATGATAATGGAGATGCTGATGAATTGGATGACGATGATGTTGATGATGAATATGATGATGAAGATGAAGATGCTGATGATGATGACGACGAATATGATGATGATGGTGATAACGAATACATTAAGTGATGATGAAGATGATGATTATGTCGGTGATGATGATAAGGAAGATGACGATGATGAAGAAGATCATGATGACGATGATGACGATGACAATGATGATGATTATGAAGATGATGATGATGATATTGATAAAGACGATGAAGATGATGGTGATGATGATTACAAGGATGATGATGAGGATAATGATGATGATGATTATCATCATTGTTTTCGTCATCACCATCATCTTCGCCATCTTCATCGTCATCATGATCATGATCATTGTCATCATCATCGTGTTCGTCCTTGAAGGGACTTATGTATAGGATCTCACTATAAGAAATGCAACCAATACTAATTATGACAAAATCCTAGTTGAATTAAATTAAATTAAATTAAACTACACTAAATTAAAAACATAGAGTTGTTTAACTATAATTAATTTGAAATGCAACAAAATATAAAATATGCAAATAAAAAAAACCGAAAATAATTAACTAAACAAAAGATAAATATGAAAAATAAAAAACAAAACAAAACACAAAATATAAAATATGCAAATAATCAAACAAAAAACGTAGAATTCAAAAACACCCGCACACTAGCTCATTAGCATTCAAAAATGGAGACCCGCGCAGGATCTGCTCTGGCTCCCATTTGGGGTTTTTCGATTTCAAACTTTCATTGAAGGATATGGAACATGCTATGATTTTTTTTTTACAGGAAGGGTGGGCGAAGGAATTTTCCTATTAGTGCATTATCCACTCCCTTCGCATGTGAGCCCATGCTTCTAGAACCACCTGCCCCACCTCCAGAATGGAAGCAATGTTTAGACCTTCAGGTTTGTTTCCTTCTATGTTTTTCTTGATTACCTATTGTGTTTTTATTTTATTCATGGTTCTTTTTGTTGTTGTGGATGTGGTGTAGATGAAATGGCTCAAATATCCTTGCAAGCATGAAGCATGAGCTGTCCAAGTGAACTTGGAAAATTCAATGTGAGAAATAAAACCAATAGTTATCGAGGAAAAGGAGGAAGGGAATGAGATATTTTAATGCTGCCATGCCTATGTTTGCTTGTTGTGAGATATTTTGACAATATGCTTGAATGGAATGTGGTGGTTTTGTGGAGCTATATGATTGCAAGGTATGCTCTGAATGGGAAATATGAAGAGGCTCTCAATATGCGTTGGCAAGGATTGATGATGGGGATTAGTCCGAATGATTTTACTTTCTCGATGATGCTTCTGATTTGTGCAAACATCACGGATTATGATCAGGGTAAGCAAGTTCATATCCTCACCATAAAATATGGATTTGATTCATATGATTTTGTGGGTATTTACGTAGTTGGCATGTCTGCTAAATGTGGGTTTGTTTCTAGTTTCTTTCATTCCTTTTGGGCATCATGTCAAAATTCCCATGAATTGACAGTTCAAAGCTAGACTGTGAATGTTTTTAATAGGATGTGTAAGTGGCTATTGATTTAATTATAATACAATAACTGGTGCTATGTGGACTCAAAAACCCAATTCTGTTAGGTGCCAAGATAACTCCATGCCATGTTTTTTCTTTAAAGGGCCACCAGGTATTCTATTCGAGAGGAATCTATGTTGGTTGTTACCATTTTAGCAACCATTTCGAAAACAAGGCTGTAACAGCCCTATATCAACACACTTGTACCTATTGCCTACAGTCTGCAATAAACTGCAAACTGTCAAATTTTGACAGCCCTCCCTACCTGCAACCATAGTAAACACCGAACTGAATCAAAGGTTAACTATTAGTTGGATGGTGATATTGTTTAAGAGAGGTAAATAAAGTCTGAAAATTTCAATTATTTGCATAGCTACAAGTCTGGAACATACATTTGGTGGCTGTCCTATATTGCTAAGAATAGTGTTCAACGTTTAGAGTGGTGTGGTTTACATTGAATGCAAAACTAAAACTCTTATACACCTTACATTGGTAACCTTCACTGCTGCTATAAAATTGTCATAATTTGAACTTTCATAATGTATGATTGTTGCTATATTTATATGAGTCATCATACTTGAATGGAAGGTTATTAGTTGGTTAAATACTGTAATTGAATTGTATATGGTTACACGGCTAATGATATCTTGTATGCTAAAGTGCTACTGGATTACCTTGCTACTAATTCCATATATCTTGAATTCAATACATTGACTTGATATCATTTACATTTGCATCTATAAGCACTAAATCAACTTAGTATGTCTTCTTCATTCATAGAAGTGATTGATTGAAAGGCACTGGTCACTAATACAATTGTGTAGAAGATATAGTTGTTTGTCTTTGTAATTAAATAGAAAGAAGGTTCCCTACAACCAAATGCATTTTCCATGGCGCTAGAGTCCATCGCTAAGTTGCCGGAAAGACCAGAATAGGTGTCGTGCCATGAAAATTTTGATACTGAAATGTGTGGTAGATATTAGAAATGAGTTACTAGTTACCACTACCAGCCATAAAGATAGGTCCAATGGAAACATGTTTCTATAGCTGGAAAATAATTTCCATGCCATACCAATGTCCATACAACATGTTTTCTTCTCTACATCCACCTATTTTGACTTGGTTTGACTAGTTTTTTACTAGACTTCACCAAAAATGCTGGTAAAAGTTGACATTTCCTCTATCTTTCCTTTTCTATCCTTTTACTTAAATTGTTAAGATTACCACTAACTGATCCAGTATGTTTGAGAAATTTTCCAACCTCATCAGAATTCATATGGAGAAAGTAGAATTTCATACTCGATTCAAAATTCAGTAGACTTAATAGTTTAAAGGATTTCAGGATTTGCAAGATTACAGTCATTTGATTGGATTCTATCATGTATCAAGGAATGGGATTGCCATTTAATCAAGAGCACCACTCCCTCTATGTAACCCAATGTTGGTGCCATTTATTGTTGAATTCCTCTATCATGGCCTTAGCAAAAATGTACCCTTCACTCAAGCCAAAATCCTTTCTTTCGCATTAGCTTTTTCTATGATATTTTAAGGCTTGTATTACGTAGTTTCATCAAAATTTAATGGTGTTAATCGATGTCCCTGGAGGATTGAGGTAGAGCCAAAGGTAGAGGGTGATACTAACGGTGAGGATCCCAATATAAGCGACAATGGAACTTTGCTTGTTATTTAAATGTTCTTGCTCATTTATTCATAATCCTTTCTTTCAAAGTTCGAATATAATGTGATATTTATAAATGAGCGGTCATGTTTCCAGTGTGTTTCAGTTTTGGAAGCACATACCTGTTTCCCCGTATCGTGTAACTTAGGTCCACAACCGTAAATGGAATTGATTTAACTTCATTGCAATTAAATTTGTGGCACTGCTGTGAACTTCCCTAGCCATTATTTGACTTGAATTCAATAAACCCTTTTTCAAAGCTAATATTAAATTTCAAACTGGAAACAAGGCAATACTCATTGTAAAGGGAAATGTGCAGTAATAGGAAGAAGATAGAGATTACCAACAAAGGACAGACCAAGGAATATTATAGTAAAAAAAATATGTTGAGAGAGAAACCAACCTTAGTGAGTTATACTTGTGAGTGATCAACTGCAGGAGATGTATATCCAGCAGGGGCAACATGACCATTTACAACATTATTGATAGCTACATCTGCAAAAGGATCGGGTGTGTTTCCACCATCCTTATTTTTTTCATTTTCCATAAGCTCCACCTCCTCCTCTTCTATCAACTAAACCATAAGAGGTTAGCATACACAGATATGCCTACAAATTCATACATCTCGAATGGAGTGGCTTACTAATATAAATTCCTTCATAAAAACCAACCGAAATATCTAATTGTGGTAAAAAACAAGCATAAGTTGTGAAGAGAATTCTTATACTATTGTTTAGTACTCTTATTTGATGCTTATGGATGGTTGATTGGATGTCTTTGATACTTTATGCTTAGTCAATGGATATCATCTTCAATTGTCTCTTGATAATAAATTATAATCGGATAAGACCTTTCTCTGTTATATTGGATGTGTGTCATTGAAAAGTTTAATAGTGTGCATGTTTCTGAAATTTGGTTGTGTTGCTCTTAACCCTTGTAACAACTGGGTTTGTAAGGACTGTTAGGAGAAAAGATAAGAAATAAATAATAGAAAAGGGGTCAAGAAAGATCCACTGTGGTCCCCAAGTCTATGTGGAAGATGAAATGGGACAACAAATAATGATGGAAGCAAGATATGCAATGATTCTCACAACAAGCCCATGCTTGTAGCTCTGCAGGTTCATCCCTGAACTTCCCCACCTAAACCGTTTCTTTAGTTTTTTTTATAAGTAAAAAAAAATGTATTAATATGTGCGCTACAAAAGCATTCTGGATTATTTAGTGACATTTTATTCATATAGTAAGACAGCATGACTCTTTCCTCTGTTTTTTGTTTTATATTGTTTGACAGGATGGTGGTATTAACAGTGTCCACACATTTCCAGTAAAAATCTATTTATATGTGTATTTAATATATTTATGTCTTAAAATTTGAGTGCTTTTTTCATTTTAATACAATGGTTAAAGAAATCTTGTCAAATACAAACACAGGTTTCCACATCAGTGAGGCGACGGTATTGTAATATAGCATTTAAATGCGAGTTGATATTATGGTGGAAAATGTGTGCTGGATAGATTGATTGTTGATTTCCTTCATATGACATGTGGAATGTGACTCCAAAACCACATCTCTTGGTGGAATTACCCCAAGAACACACTTTCCAAACAACATTAGCTGATTTAATTGTATGCCCATTTTTTATTTCATAGATTATTTTGATATTTTCCATGCCTAGAAAAATGACCACTTGTGTATAGGTCTAGGAATGGATTATTTATTTAAATTATAAATTTAATTTCCAGCCAACACAGTGGTTTTTCATTTATTAGGACAACTCTTTGCAAGCGGTATGGGCCAATGGACCTGGAGAAAGGCGATTGATAAGGTAAGGGTTCTTGCATTGCCTACATTCTCCCTAGGCATTAATATTTTATATGACTTGCTTGTACCTGTCGTATAATATAAATTTACTATTTTCATTTCTAACCTCTTCATCATGCTTCCTATCCAATGTTTATATAGAAACATAAGAATATTAGACTTAATTGTCTATGTTGTGTTCTTGCTTTACCATTCCTTGCTTTTATCACTCTTATGTTCTCTCTGTGCATTGCCCACCTCTGTTTTTAACCACTTTCCCTCTATCATAACTGTTTATTTTCAGGTTTTTGCTCCATTTCTTCATCGTTTCTTTAAATTACTATTCCAAATTGTGTTTTATTTTTCATTTTCTACCAAAATCTTGGAAGTTTTTGTTCCTGTTTATTTTCTACCAAACCAAAATATTGCACAAGAAGCCTTTTTTGGGTGGAAATGGAGGTGCTTTTCCTGTCGTCCAAGCTTCTTCCAACCTTCTCATGGGGAAGAGGAGTCTCGAGTTTTAAAACCTAGTAAGAGCAATTATACTTTATCCTCCATCTCTGAAGATACCATTTGTAGTTATGTTACAAGTGTATTATGATAGATTTCTTGATTTGGCATGGGAAGCTTTATTGTGGTTGAAACAAAGGTATATTGCCATTTTATAGCATTTGTCTTGTAGTAATTATTTTTAGGAATTGCGATGACATTGCCACCTCGTGGCTCTTGTTTGACAAATATCTAATGTCTAGCTTAGGATTTTCCTATTGAAGATTTCTGAAGTGGATCTAATTATTAAGGAGCAGATTGGGTTTGAACCATTCAACCCTATCTACTCTTTAATCAGTAAAGCCTCCATGAGATCCTCAATTGACCCCATCTTCCTAACTTGGATTTGTTAGGCACTAATCACAGCTTTTATGCCATTTTAAATCTTAATTCATCTTTCATTTTTTGTTTTATAAGATCTGAAAATTTTCGTCATTTACATGTATTAAACTCATCCCTAAAACATCAAATCACATGGTAGGTTTCCCCAATTTGTGGCTCGCAATTACCTTATGGAAATCTGCTCTTTAGCGTTGATTAAATCTGGTCTAAAATAGAATGAAAAGGTCCATGAGACTGCACATCAATCACAAGCACTTATTGAAGATCCAAAACCGTGGAAAGGAATGTGCCTTTCCACAGTTTTTTAATTTTTTTAAACCTCTTGGTTTCGTCACAATATCTATGAAATTTCATCGCCCACGAGGAGGCAGAGCATGTCCTAAATGATTCCCATAGCGGAGCGTGTGGGGGTAATTTATTTGGGTTAGCAACAACCCATAAGATTCTATGTGTCGGTTATTTCTGGCCCACTATCTTTAAAGATTATGTGGAAGTTGTAAAGAGCTTTCATTCTTGTCATATCTATACCAGGAAGATGTGGTCACACCCTGCTCCTTTATTTCCCATCATCACGGTAGGGACCTTCACTAAGTGGGGGGTTAATTTCATGGCGTGCAACCCAGTTTCTACTGGGGGGCACAAGTATCTCATTTTCATTGTAGATTACTTTATGAAATTGGCAGAGGTAATGCCTACCTTTTGTAGAAATTCAGGCCTGCAGTAGATTAATTTCACCCACAACAATTAACAATTGATCATGCAAAATTATCAACAATGGAGACTGAATATGGAGCTGTAACACAAAATTATATTAACTGAGTGTACAATAGCCAACCCTGTAATAACATAGGCTTCTGAATATATAGAATACATGAGCAAATCGAATGCATAAGGAAGCATCCAAATCTAGCATAAAGCAGGCTTACCCAAAATAGGCAAATCCCCCATAGGTGTAAAAAGCTGATCCCAAATATATCAAGGACCCCACGAATTAGCAAGGGCGCATGGGCAAGCTAAAGAGTGGTCAAATGGCAGCTCATACATGCTTTTTCATGGAGGAAAGAGTGGAGGAGGAAGAGGCAACAAAGCTGATTCACCTCACCTAGTCTTGCTTTCCTATGTGCCTTAAAACACTGAAAAAGCAGGCAATAAAGCAGAAAAAGCAGAAGGGTGCCTAGGAGGCTAGGAATAAAGTAGATTTGATTCCAAAGGCTTTCCCAAGCACTCCATGAGTCAATAATGGCAAGTTTGACCTCTATGGATAGGCAATTATCAACTTGCACATGGTGGGACTCATGGACTAGGCA